>WNWK01005683.1:0-20000 GCA_009830355.1 Cherax destructor | reverse complement strand
ACGGACAAGTACCAACAATACCTTACTGGTATTCAGGCCTTTTACACTGGCTGCAGAGATATTGGCCTATACCTAGTTCTTCCATCACTCTGTGGCTGGTATTTTTTCTACGTTTTAGACATTAAAATAATATAATATAATACCTTTATTTCTATTCTACAAGTACATGTACAAGGTATACAGGCCTTGTTGACATCAGTGATATACTACTATATAGAAAGCCCCTTGTTATGCAGAGCATTTCGGGCAAATTAGGTCAGTTTTGTCCCAGGATGCTACCCACACCAGCTGAGCTGAGTGCGCTAGCGATCGTGCTACGGGACTTGTAACTAAGTTGATCACTGTCTTAAACTACAGCAGCAGTCACAGACATCAAACCCTAACCTACAGTCAAAATATACATCCAGATACAATACAATTTTATTTGTTTATGCGGTACTAACAATGTAGATTATATGTAATATAACAATGGTAGGCACAAAAGAAAGGCACCAATTATGTAATGCATTTCATGAGTGTCGTGAGACCTGTCTCCCATGGGAGGAGGTACAAGTCCCTCCTCATCTTCTGGGACCAACTGTCCCCAGGCCTAGCCACATTCCCCGCCCTCTGCCAACGGCAGTCTTGGGAGCTGCAGGTAGTATCATGCTCCAGCCATCGACCGTCAGTTATGTGGAGTGACTGAACACAGATGGTGAAGATGTAATAAGTTACTTAGTTACACTAGAAAAATAATGGGACAAGATGTGTTAGTAATTATCAATGGGAGTTGAAGGAAGACTGGAAGAACAGGGACAGAGTTGGATGAACTGGTGTCGTTTGACAGCATTCTGGAGTTTCAATAACGGTAGGGAGATGAGGTGCTCTTTAATAATAGCTCTGAATCGATTGGGAGACAGGGGGCCTTTCAGTGCTACAGGCAACGAATTATAGATCTAAGAGCCTTTTATGCGCATTGAATTTTTACACAGGTCGAGTCAGACACGGGAGATGTCGATGATGGCTTTGTCTTGTGTTATGCCTATGTGTTCTGTTGCATCTCTCAAGGAAAAGTTTCAGAGAAGGGTTTATATTGGAACTAAATAAATAAATAAATAAATAAATAAATAAATAAATAAATAAATATATATATATATATATATATATATATATATATATATATATATATATATATATATATATATATATATATATATTTTGTGTGTGTGTGTGTGTGTGTGTGTGTGTGTGTGTGTGTGTGTGTGTGTGTACTCACCTAGTTGTGGTTGCAGGGGTCGATTTGCAGCTCCTGGTCCCGCCTCTTCACTGGCCGCTACTCGGTCACTCTACCCGCTCCTTGAGCTTTATCATACCTTTCCTTAAATCTATGTATGGATCCTGCCTCCACTACATCACTTCTCAGACTATTCCACTTCCCGACCACTCTGTGACTGAAGAAATATTTCCTAACATCCCTGTGATTCATCTGAGTCTTCAACTTTCAACTGTGACCCCTTGTTGCTGTGTCCCATCTCTGGAACATCCTGTCTCTGTCCATCTTGTTAATTCCTCTCAGCATTTTATATGTCGTTATCAAATCCCCTCTATCCCTCCTGTCTTCCAATGTCGTCAGGTCGATTTCCCGTAACCTCTCCTCGTAGGACATTTCCCTTAGCTCCGGGACTAATCTTGTTGCAAACCTCTGCACTTTTTCTAGTTTCCTTACATGCTTGGCTAGGTGAGGGTTCCAAACTGGCGCTGCATACTCCAGTATGGGCCTAACGTACACAGTGTACAGGGTACTAAATGACTCCTGTGTGTGTGTGTGTGTGTGTGTGTGTGTGTGTGTGTGTGTGTGTGTGTGTGTGTGTGTGTGTGTGTGTGTGTGTGTGTGTGTGTGTATTTCTCATTCCTCAAACTTTAGTATCCTGCTGTACTGTCGCCTACACTCTAAATTTAACAATTAACTATATCCTAAAATTTACATAACACAAAGTACTACACTAACAACTACGCTGTTCAAACTGGTTAACATTCGATAAACAAATCATTTCACTCTAAAAACATAATATACTGAGAGATGCTGACTCTCAAAATTATATACGAGTCCAGACTGACAATCTTGTTAGTATAAATAATTTATAACAGTTTGTGAACCAGTTACAACCAGCCAGTTAGTGATAACTAACTGTAATTTTGAAGTATAAACTGGTAGTAACTGTAAGATAAGTATAAAATGGGAGTAACTAAGTATAAAATGGGAGTAACTAAGTATAAAATGGGAGTAACTAAGTATAAAATGGGAGTAACTAAGTATAAAATGGGAGTAACTAAGTATAAAATGGGAGTAACTAAGTATAAAATTGGTGTAACTAAGAGATACATAAACTGGTGGTAACTAACTGTAAGAGACACAAATGTTAGGTAACTGTAAGTGATACATACACTGCTGATAACTGTGATACATACACTGCTGATAACTGTAAGTGATACATACACTGCTGATAACTGTAAGTGATACATACACTGCTGATAACTGTGATACATACACTGCTGATAACTGTGATACATACACTGCTGATAACTGTGATACATACACTGCTGATAACTGTGATACATACACTGCTGATAACTGTGATACATACACTGCTGATAACTGTGATACATACACTGCTGATAACTGTGATACATACACTGCTGATAACTGTGATACATACACTGCTGATAACTGTGATACATACACTGCTGATAACTGTGATACATACACTGCTGATAACTGTAAGTGATACATACACTGCTGATAACTGTGATACATACACTGCTGATAACTAACTGCTGTTGAAACATATATTTCAAACCTATGAGTTCCAAATAAAGTAATTTAGTATAAGATAGTTATACTCAGGTTTGCACTCAGGTGAACGAAAGCGAGTGAATACAAATGGGAGAACGATGCACTTTCTCTCTCACTTCCTGCTAAATTATTGTTTTTGGCACATATTACTATTGTAATATTACTATTGTAATATCACTAAATCATATTAGAGTATTATAGTCATAATGTTCGTGTGGTAATCGTCGAAATAATCCAGTATAAACGAATTGCTTGTTCATTAGTATTAGTTAAAACTAAAACTTCATTTCCATGAAATGTGACATAAAATAGTGTAAATGCAGACTCAAAACTTACTAAGTTGAGCTTCACGTGAGAGTGAGCTTCATGGTACATACTCAAAGTTAGTTATACCGTGCGTGTAAACGTACAAAGAGGGAACAGATTAGTTGAGTGTTATCCTTGACAAGTAAACCCCCCTCCCTAGGCTGTTGAGATATATAACATACTCACTAACTCGTACATATCCTTACCTTGTCCATTCTGGGGCTCTCCTTCAGGTCCTGGCACGTCCACTGCGAGTTTCTCGACGCCCTCAGCGGCAGCCTTCACCTCAGACATGTTTAATTCTCTCCAGTAATGATTTTCCTGGCAAAGACACTACACACAGGCACCTAAACTTTATATCACCCGAACAAGAACTGGGAAGAACGAGTCTGTAGAGGGTGACAGGTAAGGTTCCTCCAGGGACCGCTACAGAAGGCTCCTCACTATTGCACACACACAATCGGACTGGCAGCCAAACATCCGAACTTCGCGCGTAGCTAGCCCAGCCCTCAACATGATACCAGTTTGCTCTTTACTTCCCTATTTGTGCCCCGTGCTACGTTCTTTATCAGTGTACCTGGAGGCTTTGTGTTACATGGAGTAACTATGATGTTCACGAGAGTGATGAAGCAGGCTTAAATATGCTGCAGAAGTGTGGTAGTGGTGATGGTGGGAGAGAGGTTGGCATCAGGAGACATGTATTGCGCTGGCACTGGTCCCGTGTTGTCAATACGCGCGTACGTCGCTCCACTCACACAACTTAATATGTGGATTTTCATCCTTGCTACATATTTAGTCTTGAATTTTCCATAAGAGCTTAGAACCTATTAAACTAACGCATTATGTAGCAATAAACAGAGCCAGCCTTGCCACCAGACTGTCCCTCTGACTATGGTACGGACACAGGTACGAGACGGCACTCTTATTTCGTGATCACACTGTTTCGATCCTTTTCATAAAGGAAACAAAGCACATTGATTCTTTTCAATCTATAAAAACAGCTAATATGGGATCTTCTTGCAATTCAGTATATATATTCTGACATGATATCTGGAAAGTCCTCGATATGGAACGTAAGCGCAAAATCCTTCACAGGTTTATGTCTCAGCGTATATATACTGAGTTACTTTAATCCCTATATTAAGGATTAATTAAAGCATTTTGACTGCATTTTTGTAGTCGATAGTCTTCAGATCCCCATTAACCGATCAACGAATCCTATTTTTTTTCAAGTTCATCTATTATAATTAGAGAGAAGCAGCAAAACTAGAAAAAAATATGAAATAAAAAAACTCTTTTTCTTCATATTAAAATTGAATAGAAAAAAGTATTCATGAAATCTGGAATCGATATGTTCAGTCCATCAAGGCCGAGGGACTGATTACCTCTAACTCCTCTCCTTTCTGCCTTGTATTGGACTGATGAAGCAACTGTGTGGCAAAACACAGTAAGTGTCTCAATCTTCAACTTGACGGTTTTCAAAACCTGTTTCAACACTGCTTCCACATCAGAGTGTATAACGTATTATTGATCAATAATAAATTATTAACAGTAAGTTATTATTATTATTATTATTATTATTATTATTATTAGTAGTAGTAGTAGTAGTAGTAGTAGTAGTAGTAGTAGTAGTAGTAGTAGTAGTAGTAGTAGTAGTAGTAGGTAGTAGTATACTAACGCTGGTGTGGCAACATCTCGGTTGTCAACCAACATTGACGTCAACACCCTGGAACCCCCTCCACACACGTGAGTAACCATCCTACCAACGTGAAGTGTACCAAACGTAGTAACCACACTACACAACACGTGTAGTAACCCCAACCTACCACAACACGTGTAGTAACCCCACACCTACCACAACACGTGTAGTAACCCCACACCTACCACAACACGTGTAGTAACCCCACACCTACCACAACACGTGTAGTAACCCCACACCTACCACAACACGTGTAGTAACCCCACACCTACCACAACACGTGTAGTAACCCCACCTACCACAACAGTGTAGTACCCACACCTACCACAACACGTGTAGTAACCCCATCACCTACCACAACAGTGTGTAGTACCCACACCTCCACAACATGTGTAGTCACCCACACCTAGCCACAACAGTGTAGTCACCCACACCTGACACAACACTGTAGTAACCCCACACCTCACAACAAGTGGTTCACCACCTGCACAACAATGTGTAGTCACTCACACTTTGCCACACAACACTGTGTAGTCACCCACACCTGCCACAACAAATGTGTAGTCACCTACACCTGCTAAACACAGTGTAGTCACCACCTGCCACAACACATGTGTAGTACCCCACCTGTAACAACACATGTGTAGTCACTCACATTGCCACAACACTTGTGTAGTCACCCACACCTGCCACACAATGTGTAGTCACCTACACCTGCTATAACACATGTGTAGTCACCTCACACCTGTGCCATGAACACATGTGTAGTCACTCACCTTGCCACAACAATGTGTATCCACCACACCTGCCACAACATGTTACTCACCCACACCTGCCATAACACATGTGTAGTCAGTTGTAACAGGAGGCAAAAGGATGCATTAGAATAGCGGGAGTAGGGAAAGTATGAATGCATGGTAGTGGAAGTTTGTTGTGCAGTCTGCTTCTTCAGGTAGGGTGGGTGTCTAGCTCCTGCTTCCCCCACCATATTTACACCCGGTGGGAGGCGACCTGAGCGTCTCCGAACTGTGGGGAATCACTTGAGTGATTTATCGAGTGGAGTGTAACTGTGTGTTTTCCATTCTAGCCTTGATTGTCGGCTCGGGTCATCCGGCACATGCGAGAAAAGGTTAAGGGATTATTGATTGATCAAGAGATCAAAGAGACGTCGCTACACCTATTTACCTACACTGGTTCGACCCCCACCCTTCCACCTGTAGCCGACCACCCAGCCAGCTACTCAGCATTCTCCAGTGTAACTCACCAGTGTTCTGGTGTCTTGACGTGTTACTTAAACTGCTTCAACACTGTGGTGATCCAAGGATCAGTCCACCTCGCCTCGGCAGAAACTATAAGAGTGTTGGGGAACCGTCATTTAGCTAGTCACGACCGGCTGTGACCCCCCCACCCCTACATCAAAAACGGCTCGGAGTTCCAGAACCATTCAAAGCTACGTGCCCCGAACTTCGGCACGGCACCGTTATACCATCCATTGTGTACATATTAGCTTTGGATCACTAATTATTTATATATTTCCTTTTTCGATTAATTTCATATTTATTTTATATTGACTGATATTCATTATAATTAAATTGTTTGTCTTATGTTATTAACTTTTTCTATATTTTCTCTCCATAAGGAGGAGCCAGCCTTGTCAAATGCTTTCTTAGGGTCTGACACAACTGAATAAACCTTCACATGTAGTGACCCCAACTGCCATTAAAAGTTACTCCAGCAGAGATAACATGCTGGACTGGTGCTGGATTGCCCATACATTCATAACAGATAATAGGTAACCCAGAATTAAATTTGGAGCTGTCTTCATAAAGAAGTACCACATCTCCTGTGTAGGTACAGGTCTTCCTGAGGCTGAGATAGTAAGTCTCCAAGCACTAGCAACCGCATCTCTGCTGGAACAAAACCTTTGAAGCTCCCGTAGCTGAGGTACTTTTAATGGAATACCAGATGATATCTTCATTTTCCTATTGAAGTCTCCCAGCTCAGGTTAACATTGACGAAGTCCCCAGCTCAGGTTGACACTGCCGAAGTCTCCCAGCTCAGGTTGACACTGCCGAAGTCTCACAGCTCAGGTTGACACTGCCGAAGTCTCCCAGCTCAGGTTGACACTGCCGAAGTCTCCCAGCTCAGGTTGACACTGCCGAAGTCTCCCAGCTCAGGTTGACACTGCCGAAGTCTCCCAGCTCAGGTTGACACTGCCAAAGTCTCCAGCTCAGGTTAACACTGACGAAGTCTCCCAGCTCAGGTTGACACTGCCGAAGTCTCCCAGCTCAGGTTGACACTGTCGAAGTCTCCCAGCTCAGGCTGACCTGCGAAGTGCCCAGCTCAGGTTGACACTGCCGAAGTCTCCCAGCTCAGGTTGACACTGCGAAGTCTCCCAGCTCAGGTTGACACTGCCGAAGTCTCCCAGCTCAGGTTAACACTCGCACCTCCCAGCTCAGATTAACTGACGAAGTCTCCCAGCTCAGGTTATCACTGCCGAAGTCTCCCAGCTCAGGGTGATAGATTTAAACACTATGTATTTAAACCATTCTTTGAAATGAAATATGAGAGGAAACACAGATTTCGCTCCTACTATGTAACCATTACATAGAACAGGAAAGCAGTACATTGCTAATATACCAAATTTTGCCAAATTAAAATAACAAAACATCTTGCACCAGATATAAATTTTCTTCATACGAGGAGCTAGGAGATTTTAAGCCTCTTGTTACGCCGGTCGGATCTTCACTTGACACGAGAGGCTAAGGAAGAGGCTGGAAGGCTCCGTAGTCCTCCACAGATCTCCGCGGGATGAGAGGCCACACCCAGCATATTACATACTTTGGTGCCTTACAGTTAAAAGAATGTTGGGGTCTAGTTCCTAGATTTAGCATGTACCCTTGTAATGTTTTGACTGCTGAACGCAGGTTCAGCAGTCAAAACCAGACCACCAGGTATTGTCTCCAGCACATTCTGCAACGACTTGCTTCAGCTAGCATTACGGGTGTGGAAAGCCCTGGGTGTGTGCCGTATTACACTGATGGCTCCAGAGAACCAGAGGCGGGCTGCACAGCTGCTGGGATGTTCCACAGCAAACTGACAGCAGGTTGGCACCTCCCGGACCATTGCACCATACTCCAGGCTGAACTCTATGCCGTTCAACAAGCTCTGCAGCATGCAATTGCAGACCATCAGCATTCCCCGTCGTCCATGTTGATTCCAAGTCAGCAATCCAGGCAATTATGCACAGAGAGCCACGGAACAACATACACTTACTCACGTCCATTCGGGGCGACCTGCAGACGCTCATGGCCCAGGGTCACAGAGCCACCATCAACTGGATCCAGAGACATGTGGGTATCCCCGGCAATGATGCAGCAGATGAGGTTGCTAAGACTGCAACACTCGAGGCACAGCCACGTGGTGCAATCTCCATCAGCCTCAGCCAGATTATGCAATGGGCTACCAGTGCAGCCAGGCGCCCACTTCCTGACCCTGGGGATTCCCGGAGCCGCCGCTGGTATGACAGGGCGACTCACAGGGCGTCCCCTCCAAGTATTGGGAAGCAGACCAGGGAACTGCGGGTGGCTATCCATTGCCTACGCTTAGGGTATCCCACGACTGCACTGATCGTTGAACGGGCGAGAGAGGAGCTCTGTGCCCACTGTGACTGTAGGGTTTCGACACCCCTGGTGCACTACCTGTTAGACTGCCCAGCTACATTGCCCCTTCGCCACAAACATTTCCCGATGACCCTGGTGGGGCAGGCCCGGGAAGATGAGGCAGCACATCTCGTGTACTTGGCCATCAGAGACTTGGAGACCTTACTCCCAGTATTGCACATCAACCGCCCCCCCCCCCGCTGATGTCCCTGTGAAGGCCTGTTGAGGGCCTTCGTTGCACCCCACACCAACCACCATTAGATCACCCTAACTTTTGGAACATCGTTTGTCCATAGAATTGGAGAGGACCCCTCTTCCCACAACAGGAATGCCACACATGTACATGTACCAACGATACACGACACTTCCCTACCCAGGGAGCTGATGCTGGGTCACCAAATTGGAAAAAGAATATCTTATGAGATCTCCATGACGAATGTCTAATACTATTTTGAAATTACCATTATGGTAAATAATATTTTTCTCATAGAACATGTACCTTTAACATTACTGTTTATTAAGGGAGGTTCCTCGATTATCATGATGCCTTCTTAATACACTGAAATATTATTATTAATTACCTTGGATACAATGTAATTATTTTCTAATAAATTGTTGGATTATGTACAAAACATATGTGATATGTGGTGTTGTATGGTGGTATGTGATATGAGGGATTAACATTCGCTGCCTGACCGTAGTCGTGAGCAGGTATGCTGGCAAGGTCCTCTGGTGGCCAGTTGATACAATCTGTTTCAAAATGGCTGAAACGTACCGGCGTCGGATAAATACTGTGTGTATTGAGGTGTTGGTTGGCTTTAAGACATATGGGGTGATTCATGCCACAAACGTCGGAAGGTGGGCCCAGGGTACCTATGCTGGAATGCCAGAGGGGTCTTTTAGTATAAAGATGTCCTTGAGAAGACAGATACCATCGTCTGTCCTCATGCCAGACTTCAGAACGCAAGTCTACGTTACGTACGTTGGGCAGGTGCGAACGTGTCGACTTTGTGGGCAGCCGGGACATATGGCGATGGCGTGTGACCAATGGGGGCCGCACACCCAGCGACAACATGGTGCCGAGTGGCAGGAGCAAGGGGTGCCTGCATTGATGAATGAGGATGGAAAATGACAGGAGCCTGCATCCGAGAGTGAGCAGCCAGGTGCTGGGAAGTGGAGCGATGTCTTGGAGGACGACTCGGTGGTGGTGGTATCTCTGCCACCGGTGATGCAGCCAGATGTGGACAGTGGCCCCCAGGATTGTGAGGTGCAGGGGGTGGATGACGTATTAGAGAACTTAATGGGACATCTTGTAGATGATTTGCAGAGGATGCTTGATAGCCCGGTACCGGTGTAGGCCGACTATGTGGAGGGTGCTTTCCCGAAGTTGGCGGCAGGGCCGGTGATGTGCTGCATGGGCGTGTAAATAAGGATGCATGTGATGACATGGATGATCAGGTGCAGGTGTGTGTGGTTGAGGCAGAGGTACATAGGGGCATGTCGGATTTGGTTGGTGTGGAATCAGTCTAGGTCATGGAGGTAGCGGGAGAGTCCCACAAGAGATCCAGTGGATCTGTGGAGGATGATGTGTTGACGCCAGGTCAGAGCACCGGTAAGAAAATATGGGCAGATGTAGCTAAGGGCGGGAAGGGTGGGGTTAAGGGTAAGGTTATGGCCCAGAAAGGAGGGGGTTCTGGTGGGGGAGAATCAGTGCCGAAGCTTGGTGTGTCTAGATTGGCGAAGCATCGTGGGAAGACTCCGTTGAAACCTTCAAGTGTTTCAGTATGTATGTTAATGGCCTTGGGACTGAGGTAAAAAGGTTATGGGTGGAAGCAACTTTAAGGAGAGAGGGAATTGACGTATGCTTCCTACAGGAACATAATTTTAAGTGTGGTAGAGAATTGTTGCTGAGGGGATTCCATTTATTTACAGGAAGTTTAGTGCATCTCAAGGGTGAGGTATTGGTGGGCATTAGGGAAACTAGCCCTTTTCGTATGAGGTCTTGGGAGGAGGTGGGGTATGGGAGGATTGTGAGGGTGGATGGAGTATGGGGAGATATACCTGTTAGTTTCATTGGGGTTTATATGCCTGCAGCCAACGCAAGGAGTGTGAAGGAAGTTTTTGTGTGTGATTATTTAGTTTATGCTTAAAGGGGATTGCCAGAGGTGGTAATAGTAGCTGGTGATTGGAATTGTATTATTCGGAAGTGTGATGTCGAGCCTAGAGGGTCGGGATGTGAACTAGCAGTTTTGAGGGACGTGTTGGGAGCGGTGGGAGTCAGAGATGTGGTTGTTGGGAGGGACGCTTTGGTGGAGCATACATTTCTTAGGAGAGGATATGGGCATGCCTAGATAAGGTTTATATAACGTCAAGTATAAGTGTAGGGGACATGCGTATTCTAGATGTCGGGTTCTCAGATCACCGTGGTGTAGTGGCTGTGTTGAGTTGGGATGGGGCTGTCAAATATTATCCCGGTCATTGGAAATTGAATGTTAGTTTGTTAAAGAGGGATGGGAATAAGAAGGGTTTTGCTGCCTGGTGGGAGGGGGTGTGGGGGCAGAGGGATAGGAGATGTGGTGAGGTGGTGGACATTACAGACGAAGGTAGTGGTGAGGGCTTATTATCAAATGGAGGGGGTGGAGGAGGCGGGTTATAGGTATGGTTTGGAGCGCTACTTAGAAAGTCAGCTAAGGGCTTCTTATGAAGGGGGGAGGGGGCATCAGGCTGAAATCGGTATCCTATGTGGAAGGTTAAGAGACATACAAAATGACAGATTCCACGCAATATGGGTCAGGTGTGAATTGGACGAGGTTTTATGGGGTGATAGGCCCTCGGGTACAGTATTGCAGAGGTTTAGGAAACGTAGGAAGGGTATGATTATCTCGTTGTTGAAGGCCGAAGAGGACCTTGGAGGGTATCATAAAGGGAAGGTGTTACATACAACTGATGGCATGTGTGGGTATGCAGGGTATTGGTTTCAGCAAAATTTTCGGAGAATAGGCGGGTGTGAGGCAAGTAGAAGGATTATTTTAGAGGATAAGGGCGCATGGAGAGGAGAATAGTAGGGGTTAGGTGGATGTATAATGGTGGAGGAATCGGAAGGTGCAGGATTAAGGTTAGGAAAGCGCCTTGGGTGGATGGATTACCGGGAGATTTTTATGTTGTTCATTGGGATGTGTTGAAGGAATTTTTAGTCGGGTCTTTAATCAAATGAAGGATAGGAGATATATGGAGGAAGAGCAAAGGACAGGGTGAGTAATGAATGCTTCAAAGGGAAGGAAGGTGATAGGATGACAGGCTACAGGGCTATAACTTTGTTATGCTCTGATTATAAAATCTTTGCAAAGATACTGGCAAACCGTTTGAAGAGGGTGTTGAGAAGGATTTGGATGGTGGACAACATGGGGTAAGGGCTTGCATAAGGGCAGGATAGGGGATTAGGAGTTTGTCGATAACAAGAGGGAGGAGGGTCCTAGGTTAGACTGGGAGACAGCATATGATAGCGTAGATAGGAATTTTTGTATGAGGTTTTGTTGGGGTTGGGGTTTGGGGATGACATTGTGAGTTGGGTTAGGATGTTATATGATCGGGTGTCGTCAAGGGTTCAGGTTAATGGGAAGTTGGGGATTCAGGTGAGTTTTGAATGGGGTTTGTGGCAGTGTTGTCCCCTGTTGCAAATCCTGTTTGGGTGTATGCAGGACCATTCAATAGATTGGTTAGGGAAGGGGTTTGGGATGGGGAGGTGGGAAGGGGTTGTGAGTCAGGCATAGTAGGCTATGTTGACAACACAACCGTCTTGGTGGGAAGTAGTGAGGGCTTATTACATGTGAATAGGATCGTGGGTATTTTTGGGGAGGCGTCAGGTATGAGGGTAAATAGGGGTAAGTCAAGTTTGTTGGAGGTAGGCTCGTGGGTGGGAGGGATGTTGGAATGTAGGGGAGGTTGGAAATGCATTGACATGATTAAAATCTGCGGGGTAATTTTCAGCCATGATAGGGAATTGGCGAGAGAATTTAATTCAGTTGCGGTGGTGGACAGAGCTATAGATAGGTTGGGAGACAGCAAACTATGGTTCATAGCTGCTGTATATCCTCTCTGAGTGTGTGATGTAGAGAGATTGCTTTGAAGGGTTTTTCGATATATTTGGAGTCATGGAAGGCATTGGTTAGATAGGGAGGTGGTGACAACTGGGGTGGGGGGTTGGGGTGATAGCTTAAGACATAGGCTTCAAAGTATTTTTGTTAAGCAAGAATATGTGGTAGTGGGGGGGGGGAAAGGGGAAAGGAGGGTGGATGGGGTCATGCAGGAGGTATGTAGGTGGTAGCAAGGTGGGGACCTGTTGAGATGTGAGGTTCCTACTTATTGTGAGGGAGCCAGGGAGGGTTAAGGTAAGTGCTTTGGATAGAGTGGGTGGGGGAGGTGTGGTGCAGGGTGCAGGTACTTATTCTATGTATAATTGGAAGTTAACGTGGCGTTGGATGAAGAAGTTGAGAATACCACTGAGGTTTTTATTGGGTATTTTGGCGATGCGTGCACAATTGTATCAGATGGGAATCATTAGGGACAGTTTGTGTGGATCGTGTAGAGTCCTCGATACGGCGTATCATACTCTGTATTTCTGTGATATGTTGGGTGGTCAGGGGATGGTTTAGTGGGGTTTTACGGAGGGTGGGGGCAGGGGGTTTGTTGACCCTGCGGGCACTGTGTTTGGATGTGGGGGCATACCCGGAGGATGTCAGTAGGGCGGTAGCTTACTTGGTTGAGTACATACATATTTTGTGGGGTATGAGGGAAGCTCCCAGAACACAACGTATACGGGCATTGGCGGCAGGTATTTATAGGTCTCGGTGCAGAAATCAAGTGATATATGCGAGGAGATGGTGTACAGCTTTCTCTCAGGGTTATATGGACTTGACTATGGACATACTGTTAGGAGGGGTGGCGGGGGGGACCTCAGTAAGGGGCTGGTCAAAGTGGGTGGGGTGTTGTAGGTATAAGAGGGCCAAAAGAGTTAGGGATAGGGGTTTGGGGGGGAAATGTCAGGGGAAATGCGGAAAGTTTGCTGGAGATGCTTCGATAATTTTGGTTTACTTGAGGGTGGAGGCCTGGTGGGTTCATGTGTACATTTTGGCAGGGGCGGGTTTAGTTGCAGGGAGGAATTGGCGGGTGAAAGGGATAGAGTTCTTATATGCTTTCTCACTGGTGACTCCTATATGGGCATCAGCACGTCTTGTCCACCAGCAAGTGGTTGGAGGACAGGTTGACATACATAAGACTGAATGGACTTGTTTCCCGTGACTGGTAATCAGATACCTTAACATGTTCTTGGTATTTATGTGACTTAGGTCTACCACTGAGTTTCAAGTTCTTACTTTCTTTGTGGTATTGGTTGAAGTATTGGGACGACAGGTGCTTCTTGTAGGGAAGGGTGTTCTGTAATCGATGGAGTGTTCCGGTGTTATGTTTGGCCTCAGCATGAATGGAGTGAATGTGCGTGTTTCAGACTTCTGGTCAACATGTCAAGGATGTTATGCCAGGTGTATATTACACGTGGCATACACTCGTCGTGGTATGACAGTGGATAGCATCTCATGTATATGTTCATTGTATTTTGTGGTTAAATTTGCACTGAGGAATTGTTGTACAGTGCCTAATTTTGGGGAACGGTTTAGTGTTGTACACCTTTTTATATACAATAAAATTTTCAAAGAAAAAGAAAATACACAATATTCCATTTCTTGCGGGTGCATGTTTGAGATGTTTCTATGGTGTCTAATATATAACAGTTGTTTGTTATTGGAATAAATGATTTTAGTTGTTTTGGGGTTAGGCATGGGGTTTATTTACCACTTGTATGGTTTTGACTTATAAGAATTGTAATCTTGTGTTTTGTTTGCAAGTATGAGGCATTAAACGTTGGTATGCCATAGATTTTTGGAAAAAAAAAACTAGTTGTAGGTTCTGTGTTTGCATTGGGGTTTACTCTTCCATATGTTGGTAGTGCTCTCAGAAGACAAGTGAAAAAATGTCATAAATGTACATTGGGTAGAGCCATAAACGGTGATAGTGAGGGTTTTGAGGAGTTTGTTGGTGTATTATGCTAGGAGTTATTATGTAGGCAGCTGTTTTAAATTCCCATGTACATATAGTACACTATTTCCATATTTATGTACAGTAGTCAATGCGACACGGCATTAAAATCTTTGGATTAGTTTTCTGTTTAGCTTCAGGGCATCCTTCGTTTTGCGTATATGCATTATGCATTAATTTAGATAATTCATATCACATTGTTTTGTGAGGTACTTGGTGTAGTACCAATATGTTACAGTTTTGTTTTCCTACCATATTGTTTTTCAATACATATGAAAAGAAAAAAAAATTGTCTCAACAGGTATTGTGGAAACTTTTGGGGTCGCCCAAGTTCCACCGGGTTTATAAGCCGTATGAAACCTTAAACATACCACGGATAGGTCCTCTGAGTTACGAACCCTTACACCCACCCAAACAAACACCCACTCACGAGTTGGCGAAGGTAGTGAGATAGTACATATTAATTGATAGATTTACTCTCCTAGGAAGGTCTAGGTAAATTTGTACAGTTAGTGACTAATATTAGGATTATTGAGGCAACTTTAGATATTAATGTAGTTCTAGGACCTTAAAATAGGCAGATTCAGGCCTCAATAGGCGAACATTAGGTTATATAAGCCAACGAGAAATGACAATCCCATGCTGAGGACAGGCAGTGTGGGTCCCACAACATATGACCTGCGTTCTTCTTAGATTAGAGACCATCGAGCCAACAAGTGTTGTGTACAGCTGCGCGGCAAACCCACGTGTCTACCACCATCAGACCTGGGGAACTTGGAGGAGACATCCCGAAGTACTGTGGATATCTTTCTCCATCCAGATCCACTACAGTAAGTCAATACCTTTCTTTCTCTCAGTATCTGTCCAGTTTTCTGGGGGAAACATGAGTGAGTTTAACTGTGGGTCTCGAGCAGATGGACGCTATTACATCAGTACATACCAGCGTCCCCTCTTAAGTACAAGTCTAGAAGCTAGTGTCCCATACTGCTTAGATATTGCTTAGAGGATAACCCCTTGGAGTTAGGGATTTCTGAGTTTCAGACAGGACACTAATACCACTTGAATTCTTACAGAAGCATAGTCCTAACTGCATGTCATCGAATTGAAGGGAGTCCAGAGGGACTAAAGCTAAGGAAGGTTGGAAGACCGAGAGACATTTCTTCTCCATCAAGTAAGTCCACCCCTTTTTAGTCGTGCATGTAGGTGGGGAATTTTTGCAGCTGCAGTTATTTGGAAATCTGTCCCATAAGCCACTTGTGAGCCTGAGAGGAGTAATCTCAGAGTGTCGGTGTCAACAGTGCTTGCCAGGGAGGTAGCTTACAAGGAGGCAGTCCAAAGACAAATTTCCACAGGTATTTTTCTCCTGATTTGGTGTCTAGTGTAAAGATTGTATAGTTACTTACAAAAGTTTTTAGAGATAGTTTATTTTATTTCTTCGTGTTATTAATGCATGTTAGCCTCAATACAGAGGCATATAAGGATACTGACTGGATATATTCTTATTGTATTGATATGTATGTTCTGTCTTGTTTTTAAATAAAATATAAAAAAAAATACTTTGCAAAGTTTTCGGAGGGACTCCATTCATGTCCTTATAGTGTGGCTAGTTAATGGTCTAAGTCGGACCGAAACGTCATAAAGTGTGCGCTGGTTACTTGTGTATCTATCAGTGTATGTGGTAAATAATGATTAGAAGTTAGTGTGCTTTATCAACCACAATGTTAGTGTGTAACTTTGATCGCAATATTAATGCGTATTGTGAGGGAAAAGCAGTAATAGGGGTTATGGTTGTTCAGACAGCCAGGCACCATAAGCGAGTTACAGCCCGCACTTCCATCTAGCGGGCTGAGGCAAAACTCCAGTTCCTGGTGTCTGAGTTGCTTTAATTTCTACTCCTGGTAGTATTACCTGGTGTGGGTTGAAGTTTGGAGAGTCACTTCACCTCCACTCTTCTCCTGGTCAGGTAAGGTGATCTATCAGAGTATTTTGTTGTTGTTCTTTATTTTCCTGGTTACCAGTAATGAGTTGCCATTGTATACCACCCTTTACTTTCTTAAATGTTACTCACTGAAGTTTTGGTAACCAGTATATTTTCTTTATCAGCCACTGCTGGACTGGTCCTCCAGGGTAGATTCTGCTGCTGGACTGGTCCTCCAGGTAGACTCTGCTGCTGGCCTGGTCCTCCAGGGAGATTCTGCTGCGCCGGTCCTCCAGGGTAGATTCTGCTGCTGACGGTCCTCCAGGAGATTCGCGCGGACGGTCCCAGGTAGATTCTGCTGCTGGACTGGTCCTCCAGGTGATTCTGCTGCTGGACTGGTCCTCCAGGTAAACGCCAGATATAAAGGAGCAAGATACTACTCCTCACCTCTACATCCTACTTGCTGTTCTACAACCAAGTAGAATCAGGAGAGTCCAGAACATCCGATTGACACCATCCGCCCAGGATAATCTATTTCATTTCTTCAACATAGAGAACCATCCTGGGCCTTACACACTCCTGCCCAACACCCTACTACAACCACAAAGGCCATGTTTTTTTTTTTTAATTTCTTATTTAATTTTAATTAAAAACTTAAAAATCTATCTTCATTATTAAACGTAGAGCCGTTATTTATTTTATTTATTTTTCTTGTTCAGGTGGAAGACGTTTCCCTGACAGTATTCACTTCAGTAAAAGGAATGGGGATCGATCCCATGGGAAGCCAGTGCGCCACCTACTGTACCATGCCTGTCTAATAAGATTCATTGAGCTGGGTGTATTTCAAAGTGGAGGCGAGTTCTTTGAGGTCAGTGGTCACAAGAGGCTTGCTTCTGTAGTGTCATAGAGTACAAGGTCAAGGTGTTGAAGGAGGACGTTCTACTTCTCAAAGAGAAAAGTAAAGTGAATGTAAGGTGGTTGGTGTTAATGAAGGTTACCAGCAGTGAAGAGCAGCTTGACAGTCGTTACAAGTGTGTAGATGTTTCCAGTACAGGAAGAAACATCAACGTGAGGAAGGTTAAAAGAGAAGATTTGAAAGAAATTGCTTCTGTCTCCAGGACGAATGTACTTCAGTGGTGAGCGAGGTTAAAGGTACCACTAACTCCTGCTAACAAAGGTAGGAATAGCCTTGTGGTCAGTGGCTCACAGATAAGATATATGAACCGTTCTTTCTGTAACAGAGATAGGAAGGTGAGATAATGTGTTTCCTAGGAATTGTTAATGGTGACAGTCAACAGGTTGGATATCATGTCAGGTAATGGGAACAAACCCATTATCTGCCTCAGTGCTGGTGGAAACGATATTGGAAAGGGCAGGAGACAGGAGATGCTAGATAAGTATAGGACAGTTGTAGATTTAATTAGGTCTAAGGGAGAGGTTCCAATTATATGTAGCATCTTGCCTAAAACAGGAGTGGGCAATAAATCGATGTCTAGGGCAATTGGTGTAAACTGCTGGCTAGACAGGTACTGCAAAGAGCTTGCAGTACCTGGGACAGTTTCAGTGACAAACATGATATACTATATGCAAGGGATGTGGTACATCTCTCTGGGGCAGGAGTGGTAGCATTAGCCAACTCTGTAGAGGGGCGCTGTTGCTGACTTGTCTAGGACTTTAAACTGATAGACGATAGAGATATGGGTGTGTGGGGAGAAGCAATTAGATTGGAGTACGAGGGATGAAAGTGGCAAAAATTGCCAGGATACCTCAAGGATACGTTCAAAACACACTGTTCATCATAATGTAATGGAACTGGTCAACAAAGAGACAGAAGATAGCAGTGAGTGACTAACTCTTAAGATTTACTATACTGATAGTAGGAGCATAAGAAATAAGGTAGATGTACGGCGATGTATGTCAGAGATAATTTAAATTGTTGCATTACACAAGATATAAAATAGAAGCCGGACACAGCCTATTTTCTACAGTTTGTGGAGGACATGAAAACTAATCTTGGGTGTGATATACAGGTCAACAAACCTTGACAGGGAACGCAGTAAACTTCTACTGACGAAATTCATAAGGCATCTAGATACAAAAATGTTGTGTTAATGGGAAATTTTAACTTTAGGTAATTGGCTAGAGTAATTTGACGGGAAATCTGGTGACCTTGACACGGATCAGGATTGCTTTTTAAAATGTTTGTGACAGAACCAACTTGAGGAAATAACCTGTTGGCACTTGCCAACAAGGAATCACTAATTAATAATCTTGAGGTTAATGATGAGCTTGGGGAAATTGATCACAAATCACTCAGTTTCAATATATCATGGAATTACCTTAATAACTGTAATCAAGTCTCTGTCCCTGACTTCCGCTTGGCCGATTTCATAAGAATGATAAATTACCATAGTGGGTTGAACTGGCGTTGTCTGACAGATCCTAATGCTGTGGGTCAGACAGATGATGGTTGCCAATATGACATTTTTCAAAGCAAAGTTCAATCCGCTCAGAATATTTATGTTCCAAATAGGGAAGTTAGATAAAAAAAATGATCCTAAATGGATAAACAAGAAAAGTCATTTACAGGCGTATCAAAAGGAAGATAGGTAGTTAAGAAATCAGTATATATCCAATTAAAATAATTAAAAAAGGAATAAGAAAAGCCAAATGAGATTATGAAGTTAAATCACAAGGATTCGAAGATTAACCCAAAAGGTTTCTTTCAGGTATATAGAAGTAAGATTAGGGACAAGACAGACCCACTTAAGTTACTCAAGTCAACTTAATGATAGTGACAATGAAATGTGCTAAACCTTCAACACTAATTTCCTCCGTTTTTTACGAAGGAAGATACTAGAGATATTCCAGAGATAAAAAATTATGCAGATAGGGACGAAAATAAGTTGTGCACGATCAAAGTTACTAGTGACATTGTTCTCAAACAGATTAAAACCTAACAAATCCCTGGGTCCTGATGAACGTCACAGCGTGCTTAGTTTAAGTGTTCGCAAGGGGTTTGGATTATTAGATTTTCATGCATCAATGCTTGCTCTTTTTTTCAAGCATACATATGGGAATACCTGGGGTGGCGGGTAATCCAGTTAGTGAGACGTATCAATACCGTGTGAGTGTGTAAAGGGTGTGATCGCCATGCAGAGAAATTCGGACAGATGTAAAATTTACTTGACAGCTTATTTCCCAGAGTTCATAGTACCACAGACCCGCCTGAAGTCCTATACTTTTACACCATTTGCTTTTTATGATTTTTCTTTTTTTACAAACTTGAGATTGATTTTGCCACCGAAGTTTCAGTTTATTGTGAACCCCCCATCCATCCTGTATATGGGTTTAAACCCTTTTTAAAAATATGGGTTTATATCACAGTTCACTTATTCGTTCAAACAAATTTGGAATTTTCTTATTATCTTTTCTTATTTTTATTAATAAGATATCTTGAATGTCACATAGATTATTATAGTCTATCTCGTA
>WNWK01005682.1:68533-116304 GCA_009830355.1 Cherax destructor | reverse complement strand
TCATCTTTTAATATCAATGTGATTTTATTCCACAGTTCGGTTTCATTTGGGCATACCCAAAAACACTTCCCTGGTTTAATATCTTGTGTAGTTGATTCCTGAATGCTTGCACAAGGAGCGTGGCTCCATTTACCACAGAAGTTGCATGTAATCCATCCAGTGGAACGTTTGTTTGTTTGGTTGCATACTACACAGGTTTTCATGGTTGATTTTGTTGGTTGTTTTACTGTATATTCTACTAATAACTTTCCTGGAGTGGTGATCCGTTTATTTGTATCGTACCCACAGTCAGTGGCCAGGCTTCAAACACGTTTTATTGTACAGCAATAAAGGAATGGAACAGACTGCCTGCACATGTCAAAGCAAGTCATAGCATGAGCCAGTTCAAGAAGAGAGCCAAAAGGTACCTAATGAATGTAGCGACAGAAAGGGAGAATGATTTTATTTTTTGTAGCTAACACACATGTAAATATAAACAACTAATTTTACCTTATTCCTTGTATTATTTTATTATTAACACATCGGCCGTTTCCCACCAAGGCAGGGTGGCCCGAAAAAGAAAAACTCATCATCATTCACTCCATCACTGTCTTGCCAGAGACATGCTTACACTACAGTTATAAAACTGCAACATTAACATCCCTCCTTCAGAGTGCAGGCACTGTACTTCCCATCTCCAGGACTCAAATCCGGCCTGCCGGTTTCCCTGAATCCCTTCATAAATGTTACTTTGCTTCCACTCCAACAGCACGTCAAGTATTAAAAACCATTTGTCTCCATTCACTCCTATCAAATACGCTCATGCATGCTTGCTGGAAGTCCAAGCCCCTCGCACACAAAACATTCTTTACCCCCTCCCTCCAACCTTTCCTAGGCCGACCCGTACCCCGCCTTCCCTCCACTATAAATTTATACTCTCGAAGTCATTCTACTTTGTTCCATCCTCTCTACATGTCCAAACCACCTCAACAACCCCTCCTCAGCCCTCTGGATAATAGTCTTGGTAATCCCGCACCTCCTCCTAATTTCCACACTACGAATTCGATTCACACCACACATTGCTCTCAGACATGACATCTCCATTGCCTACAGCCTTCTCCTTGTTGCATCATTCACCACCCAAGCTTCACACCCATATAAGAGTGTTGGTATAACTATACTCTCATACATTCCCCTCTTTGCTTCCACGGACAAAGTTCTTTGTCTCCACAGACTCCTAAGTGCACCACTTACCCTTTTACCCTCATCAATTCTATGATTCACCTCATCCTTCATAGACCCATCTGCTGACACGTCCACTCCTAAATATCTGAATACATTCACCTCCTCCATACTCTCTCCCTCCAATCTGATACCCAATCTTTCATCACCTAGGTTGGTAGACAGCAACCACCTAGGGAGGTACTACCGTCCTGCCAGGTGACTGTGAAACAGAAACCTGAAACTGTTTTACATGATGGTAGGATTGCTGATGTCTTTTTCTGTCTCATAAACACGCTGAATAACAGGTATATCTAGCTACTTCTACTTACACTTTAGGTAACACTACACAGGCATGCACATGCATATATATACATACACACATCTAGGTTTTTCTTCTTTTTCTTAATAGCTCTTGTTCTTTTTATTTTCTCTATTGTCCATGGGGAAGTGGAAAAGAATCTTTCCTCCGTAAGCCATGTGTGTCGTATGAGGCGACTAAAATGCCGGGAGCAATGGGCTAGTAACCCCTTCTCCTGTACACATTTACTAAAAAAGAGAAGAAGAAAAACTTTATAAAACTAGGTTGTTTGAATGTGCGTGGATGTAGTGCGGATGATAAGAAAGAGAAGATTGCTGATGTTATGAATGAAAAGAAGTTGGATGTCCTGGCCCTAAGCAAAACAAAACTGAAGGGGGTAGGCGAGTTTCAGTGGGAAGAAATAAATGGGATTAAGTCAGGAGTATCTGAGAGAGTTAGAGCTAAGGAAGGGGTAGCAATAATGTTGAAGGATCAGTTATGGAAGGAGAAGAGGGAATATAAATGTGTAAATTCAAGGATTATGTGGATTAAAATAAGGGTCGGATGCGAAAAGTGGGTCATAATAAGCGTGTATGCACCTGGAGAAGAGAGGAGTGTAGAGGAGAGAGAGAGAGATTTTAAGAGATGTTAAGCGAATGTATATGAACTTTTGAACCGAGTGAGCGAGTAATTGTGGTAGGAGACCTAAATGCTAAAGTAGGAGAAACATGTAGAGAGGGTGTGGTAGGTTAGTTTGGGGTGCCAGGTGTAAATGATAATGGGAGCCCTTTGATTGAACTTTGTATAGAAAGGGGTTTAGTTATAGGTAATACATATTTTAAGAAAAAGAGGATAAATAAGTATACAAGATATGATGTAGGGCGTAATGACAGTAGTTTGTTGGACTATGTATTGATAGATAAAAGACTGTTGAGTAGACTTCAGGATGTACATGTTTATAGAGGGCCACAGATATATCAGATCACTTTTAGTTATAGCTACAGTGGGAGTAAAAAGGGAGATGGGATACAAGGAAAATAGAAGCAGTAAGTAAGAGAGAGGTGAAGGTTTATAAACTAAAAGAGGAGGCAGTTAGGGTAAGATATAAACAACTATTGGAGGATAGATGGGCTAGTGACAGTGTAGGCAATGGGGTCGAAGATGTATGGGGTAGATTTAAAAATGTAGTGTTAGTGTGGGAAATTGTGAGAGAAGTCTATCTGGGACACCGCCACTAGCAATAAACAAACTCCCAGGGAGATGACCGACTCGTATAAATTTTACCGCAGTCATTCCCTTTAAGGTATGTGAGAACTTTACCCGCTCCTGGCCGCACCGAGGGGGTACCTTCAATATTCTCGTTAGCCCACTGCACTCTGGACCAGTATAAATAAATCTGAGAAGATCATTTATTATAGTTATGTTAGGTTAAATTTAAGTGGACTGTATTGGTTGTTGAACAACTGATCACACGGAGAAGAGGTAGAGAACACATAGTTCAATTAACATGACCAACACTCACCTAATTAACAGCATCATAGCGGTGTATCGTAGATCGTTGACCTAGCTAAAGTACATCTACTGTGCGTAACAATATCATTGGCCAATAACAAAGTAAACAGCAGAGCACTTAGCTTTAGATGAGGGAGTCGTTCCGTGGTTGACGTCCTCCTGCGATCTGATTCGATCGCGATGGTATTAGCTGTCTCGTCGAGTCAAGGAAGGTTAATTTCCGTGCACTCTTATACGCCCACGAGACCGAGCGTTCGTTAACATGTGGTTGGTCGGGGTAGCGAATCAGATCCTCGCACTAATCCGACCGTTTGTACTGTTTATACGTATAACTTTACATATTACGTGTATCCTGGCTTAATGTTGATGAAGACAGGAGGAATAACATCTTGTAGGAGTGTGGAAGAGCCAGTTGTGAGTGTGGGGGAAGTTCGTGAGGCAGTGGGTAGAATGAAAGGGGGTAAGGCAGCTGGGATTGATGGGATAAAGATAGAAATGTTAAAAGCAGGTGGGGATATAGTTTTGGAGTGGTTAGTGCTATTATTTAATAAATGTATGGAAGAGGGTAAGGTACCTAGGGATTGGCAGAGAGCGTGTATTGTTCCTTTGTATAAAGGCAAAGGGGACAAAAGAGAGTGCAAAAATTATAGGGGAATAAGTCTGTTGAGTGTACCTGGTAAAGTGTATGGTAGAGTTATTATTGAAAGAATTAAGAGTAAGACAGAAAGCAGGATAGCAGATGAACAAGGGGGCTTTAGGAAAGGTAGGGTGTGTGTAGACCAAGTGTTTACAGTGAAACATATAGGTGAACAGTATTTGGATAAGGGTAAAGAGGTTTTTGTGGCATTTATGGATTTGGAAAAGGCGTATGATAGGGTGGATAGGGGGGCAATGTGGCAGATGTTGCAGGTGTATGGAATAGGAGGTAGGTTACTGAAAGCAGTGAAGAGTTTTTATGAGGTAGGTTACTGAAAGCAGTGAAGAGTTTTTATGAGGATAGTGAGGCTCAAGTTAGAGTGTGTAGGAGGGAAGGGGACTATTTCCCAGTAAAAGTGGGCCTTAGACAAGGATGCGTGATGTCACCGTGGTTGTTCAATATATTTATAGATGGGGTTGTAAGATAAGTGAATGTGAGGGTCTTGGCAAGAGGTGTGGGGTTAAAAGATAAAGAATTAAATACAAAGTGGGAGTTGTCACAGTTGCTTTTTGCTGATGACACTGTGCTTTTGGGAGATTCTGAAGAGAAGTTGCAGAGGTTGGTGGATGAATTTGGTAGGGTGTGTAAAAGAAGAAAATTGAAAGTGAATATAGGAAAGAGTAAGGTGATGAGGATAACAAAAAGATTAGGTGACGAAAGATTGGATATCAGATTGGAGGGAGAGAGTATGGAGGAGGTGAATGTATTCAGATATTTGGGAGTGGACATGTCAGCAGATGGGTCTATGAAGGATGAGGTGAATCATAGAATTGATGAGGGAAAAAGGGTGAGTGGAGCACTTCGGAGTCTGTGGAGACAAAGAACTTTGTCCATGGAAGTAAAGAGGGGAATGTATGAGAGTATAGTTATACCAACACTCTTATATGGGTGTGAAGCATGGGTGATGAATGTTGCAACGAGGAGAAGGCTGGAGGCAGTGGAGATGTCATGTCTGAGGTCAATGTGTGGTGTGAATATAATGCAGAGAATTCGGAGTTTGGAAATTAGGAGGAGGTGCGGGATTACCAAAACTATTATCCAGAGAGCTGAGGAGGGGTTGTTGAGGTGGTTCGGACATGTAGAGAGAATGGAACGAGACAGAATAACTTTGAGTGTATAAATCTGTAGTGGAGGGAAGGTGGAGTAGGGGTCGGCCTAGGAAAGGGTGGAGGGAGGGGGTAAAGGAAGTTTTGTGTGCGAGGGGCTTGGACTTCCAGCAAGCATGTGTGAGCGTATTTGATAGGAGTGAATGGAGACAAATGGTTTTTAATACTTGACGTGCTGTTGGAGTGTGAGCAAAGTAACATTTATGAAGGGATTCAGGGAAACCGGCAGGCCGGACTTGAGTCCTGGAGATGGGAAGTACAGTGTCTGCACTCTGAAGGAGGGGTGTTAATGTTGCAGTTTTATAACTGTAGTGTAAAGCACCCCTCTGGCAAGACAGTGATGGAGTGAATGATGATGAAAGTTTTTCTTTTTCGGGCCACCCTGCCTTGGTGGGAATCGGCCGATGTGTTAATAAAAAAAATAACCTTACTCTTTCCTATATTCACTTTCAATTTCCTTCTTTTACATGCCCTACCAAGATCATAAAAGAAGGAAATCGAAAGTGAATATAGGAAACAGTAAGTTGATGAGGATAACAAAGATTAGGTGAAAGATTGGATATCAGATTGGAGGGAGAGAGTATGGAGGAGGTGAATGTATTCAGTATAATAATAAAAGGACCCCAATGGAAATTAGTCACTGACTTTTTTTTGGGTTATCCTAGGTTCTCTACACATATGCTGCTATGTATGATAATTTATGTATACCTGTATTTGTGTATACCTGAATAAACTTACTGACACTGCTTTTGGGAGATTCTGAAGAGATATTGCAAAGGTTAGTGGACGAATTTGAGAGGGTGTGTAAAGGTAGGAAGTTGAAAAGTGACCACAGGAAAGACCAAGGTGATGAAAATTGGATATTGGAAAGCGAGTATTGAGGAGGAGTGTGTGTTCAGATATTTGGGAGTGGACTTGCCGGCAGATGGGTTGTGAATGTTGCAGTGAGAAGGTTGGAGGACCTGGAGATGTCTGAGTGCAATGTGTGGTATAAATATTATACAGAAAATTCAGTTTGGAGATTAGAAGGAGGTGCAGTTACTAAAAGTATTATCTAGAGGGCTGAGGAGGGGTTGAGGTGGTTTGGACATTGAGAGGATGGAGAAAAATAGAATGACTTGGAGGGTGTATAAATCTGTAGTGGAGGGAAAGCAGGTAGATTATTATTACATTATAATCAAGGGGGAGCGCTAAACCCGTAGGATTATGCAGCGCCTGTGGGGGGATGTGGAAGGTATTCAGGCTTAATTCAGGGAACTGGAGCACAGATCCAATTCCCTAGATCAAGAGCCCCTCACCAGCGTCAAGGAACCTCCCTTGAGGGGAAAGAAGGTAGAGGTTGCCCTAGGAAAGGATGGAGGAAGGGGGTAAAGGTTTTGTGTGCAAGGGGCTTGGACATACAGCAGGCATGAGTAAGCATGTTAGATAGTGGAGGCAAATGGTTTTGGGGACTTAACGAGCAAGGTAACATTTTGTGAAGTTATTCAGGGAAACCAGTTAGCCAGACTTCAGTCCTGGAGATGGGAAGTACAGTGCCTGCACTCTAAAAAAGGTATGGGGATATTTGCAGTTTGGTAGTAGTATATGTGCACCTCTTGCAAGACAATGATAGTGGATGATGGTAAAAGTTTTTCTTTTTCAGGTTGCCCTACCTTGATAGGAGACAGCCAGTGTAATAAAAAAAAATTCCCTCTAATCATATTATATCAGTATTAACATAAATTTACCTCAAGGGAGGTTCCTCGATGCTGACAAGAGGCTCCTGATCTAAGAAAATGGAGCTGCCCTCTCCATGGATAGAACTTTTTTGCCTCCCTAAGTGCTCTGAACCCTATGGCATCCTCATATTACTGGTAATTCATTTGAACAGCCATCACATATGCAGTACTTCATTCATTGATTTTTTTCTAGAATATTTACTTGCTTATACAGTAATTGCTGGAGATGGCTGTTGTTCTTAATAGGTTCAGAAGGCTACATTAACTTTTCCCATGAGATGCATACAGCTCACCTTTTGGTGACTTGCGGTGTACAGCATATAGCTATGAGAAGTGGAGAGTGAAAACTTAAAGCAGTGACTGCTTTAAGTGTACACAGTATGCAGGTTCAAGCATTATTGACAGACATTGTGTTCTTCACATTTACAAATTAGATAAAAATAGGTTACTTTTTAGGATTATGATTCTATTTAAAAAAGCAGATAAATTGCATAATTAAAGTATGTAGCTTAACAGTAAATAAATTTGCATTATATCCATTTTAAGTAATTAAACATGGCTTAGGTACTTTTATGTTTAAAATTTAGTTTAAATTTAATTTAACTGTATATAAACTGTATTAAGTATGGATAAAAGAAAGTTAATTTTATTATAAGCTTTTATTTGTGCAACATGATACACTTGGGCTAAAGGCTGCTGCTTGACACATTGCCTGCAGACTTGCCAAAGGGTACAATATTAACCTTACTCATACGTTATTCCTAAAATAACATACAAAGGATTATTAATTAACAATACAAATATGCAGCTGCAATAGCATAAGTCATATGCTCTTGTAGGATTTAAGTACTAAATAAAAACATTGCATAATCTACATATATACATGAAGACTAAGAGGCCCCAATCTCCTGTCACATAAATTATTCTGCTTGCAGACAACATCCACAACTAGGAAGCACACACATGCTAAATTATGCATACAATAATTACAGCATTATAGGAAACACAGTAACTATAAACTGTGTATATTGTCCTTCATAAAAGTGAAGAATGAGGGAGGGATCTGTTCGTGTCAATAAGATTATTTAGAATACATCAAGTGAACTTTCTCCACTACCCTAGCCATGATAATTATATATTATTTAATAACTATACTTAAGTGTATTAGCATTACTATATCACACTATAATCACAAGAATGACCACAGCAGCAGCCAGACAGTTTGTTCTTGAAGAATTTATTATCCTGGCAGCAAATAAATCATACTAATACGAAAATATACTAATGGACAAGGGAAACAGCTAACTGCGGCCTTTCCTCTTATGGTTAATATGTATAGGAATAAAATATCTATGTAGAGCTGCAAGATGGTGACCCTTATGGCTGCCAAGGACGATCTGGCCTGCTGTCGGCATATGGCATAACTTGCTCTCACAAGCACCAAATGCTTCTGAAAATACAAATGAAGAATTATGGTAATGCATTCAAGAGGATACAACACTATACTATACACAGTATGAGTAAACTTGCTATACATAAAGAAAACTATTTTCAAGCATAGTACTGTAATACGTATGTTTGAAAATCATGAAATATAGTACAATGCCTGGCTTAATGTAAATTTGTCATATACAAAAGCCTATTCTATTTAAAGTATAAGTATAATGACCACGTAAACTAACTGCAATGCAATTAATTGTTTTATATTGTTATCTCACTCAATTAGTTGCATTGCTACAATAAATTGCTACAATTAATTGATATGTTCAACTTATATTCAAACTTTATAACTTAGATATGCAACTTTACTTATTTTATAAATTATCAACCATAACTTTTTATTATTTTATTATTATTATTGCTTTAATTTGTTTAATCTGATTTAATTAATTTTATAATGAAGACAAAAGTACAAAACTATGTTTAAAAAATGTCATGTCTAAACTATGTTCAAATTTCATAGCTTAAATACTCACCTTTACTCATTGTATACTATCTACAAAAATTCTTACAATTTAGTTTTAAGTTAATTTTAAGTCTGCCCAAAATGCCCTGCATACTAGGGGCTTTTGGCATGTACACCTCATGTAATCTTAATAACCAAATGTAATTCTTTGTATCATGTCCAAATAAAAATATTATTATATTATGATTATTATTATTATTATTATAAACTACGTAATGTGTAAATATTCAGGTATCCCCGTAGGGGTACCTTTAAGAGGTTCCCCAAAGTTTTTATTGATTTTTCTTCTTCCTCCAACTTTTCAATTATTTCACTCATAGCTTGAGAACTCAAACAGCTTCAAAATTTCAACATTTGTGTATAGTAATGTGGATCTAATTTTTAAAACAACTGTCATGTCCACTTGCCCTATGACTGAAGTTCCTGAACTCATTCCCAGCATCCTGGAAAGGCTCAGATAATTTGCAAAACCCTAAGGAGCATAGCTTCAAATGCTCAGAAAAGGCAATAAATTTGACAACTTGTCAGTTCTCTGAACCATTTATCTAAATTCCGCTCAGAAAATGTGCAAAAAATATAACAATGGCAAAGTGAAATTAATATGCACAAGTGCCACCCAGGGAGGTACTACCGTCCTGCCAAGCGAGTGTAAAACAGAAACCTGTAATTATTTTACATGATGGTAGGATTGCTGGTGTCTTTTTTCTGTCTCATAAACATGTAATGTTTCAGGTAGGTCTTGCTACTTCTACTTACACTTAGGTCACACTACACATACATGTACAAGCATATACATACACACACCTCTGGGTTTTCTATTTTCTTGCTAATTCTTGTTCTTGTTTATTTCCTATCTCCATGGAGAAATGGAACAGAATTCTTTCTTCGTAAGCCATGAGTGTCATAAGAGGCAATTAAAATACCGGGAGCAAGGGGCTAGTAACCCTTTCGCCTGTATACATTACTAAAGTTAAAAAGAGAAATTTTGTTTTTCTCTATGGGCCACCCTGCCTTGGTGGGATACGGTCAGTTTGTTGAAAGAAAGAAGAAAGTTTACATTTTATTTTCATGCTGCACTTAAAATTTACAGTATTTAAAGTAGTAACCATCTGACCATCCAAAATGCAGCACTTATTTATGAGACGTAAAGATATAATGCTGACAGGTATGGGTACAAAAACAATATGCAGACCAAAGCTTTATAGGACAATATTTTTCTCAGGATTGAGCTTTAGTAAGTGACTTGATAAAACTCAAACCTAAGCAAACAAAAGCTTACTCAGAATAGCATGTTCATACCAGTACCTATTTATTACCTACCACCTTTGATGCTGACTCCCTCTCTGACTCAGCAACTACCTTATTATACCAACATTGATTATATTTTTTACTTTAGTGCTTTCCACTACTCTTGCACACTCCTAACCCTAACTGGTCTCTGATCTTCGCATATTTCTTCTTTAGCACATCCCGCCCTGTAATGCTGCATGACCTATATGGATTTAGTCTACAGTTTCTATTACAGTGGACCCTCGGTTTTCGTTCACCTCCAAACTCAAACAATTATGTAAGTGTATTTTCATAAGTGCTTTTGTAAGTGTATTTTCGAGGGTCTGAAATGACTAATCTAATTTACATTTGTCCTTATGGGAACAAATTCGTTCGGTAACGGCACTCAAACAGCATTCTGGAAAGAATTTTCAACAAAAACCAAGGGGCCACTGTATATATAAAAATACCAAACACTTAACCTAGCCTAGTGAAACGGGAACCTGTCAAACTTCACGACTGCAAGATGTGGGTTTGTCTCCACAGACTCCTCAGTGCACCACTCACCTTTTTCCCCCTCATCAATTCTATGATTCACCTCATCTTTCATAGACCCATCTGCTGACACACCCACTCCCAAATATCTGAAAACATTCACCTCCTCCATACACTCTCCCTCCAATCTGGTAATGAAAGATTGGATATCAGATTGGAGGGAGAGTGTATGGAGGAGGTGAATGTTCTCAGATGTTTGGGAGTGGATGTATCAGCAGATGGGTCTATGAAAGATGAGGTGAATCATAAAATTGATAAGGAAAAAAAGTGAGTGGTGCACTAAGGAGTCTGTGGAGAGAAAGAACTTTATCCACGGAAGTAAAGAGGGGAATGTATGAGAGTACAGTGGAACACCGGATTTCGCACACACCGGATATCGGACTTTTTGGATTTCAGACACTTTTTTGTGCGAAATTTTGCTTAGAATTTCGGACCTTGTCCCGGGAATCATATGTATCAGATGCGTCCCCCCACCAGGACGCCACCTCAGTCTGGCTCTTGTCATTGGTTGAGTGAGCATTCATCCGAAACATTTCACAATTTTTGTGCTTATTTATTGATTGCGACTGTGAAATAAGCCACCATGGGCCCAAAGAAAGCTCCTAGTGCCAGCCCTTTGGTAAAGGGCTAAGAGAGAGGGGAGAATGTGCATTCTTCAGTGATTCTACGATATGTATGATGCTAATGCAGCAGGAGTCGATAAAGGCTATAGTGCCCGCCAGCGATAAAGTGTAGCAAATTAAGCTATAGAGAAAGGACGACACGAAACTAAATCCCCCAATGTTGTTGGAGGTATATAGGGCCACTGACAACATAACGCCACCCTGCCTATCTTCCACCACCCTAAACCTCTGCCAGCATCTCATTCATTCATTCAAATTTTATTTCTGATATTACAAAGTGGGGTTTACATATATTATGGTATTAGTACATTTATGAAAAACTTATTACAAGAAGGCCAATAGTATGCCTAGGTATTTCAGGCAGTCTTATACGTACTAGATCTTACTCTATAGCTGTCCCTTTTTTTTTTTTTCTTTTTTCTTAATATTATTTTAAGAAAGAAGTGCCACCATCATGGAGTCTTCCTCCCCTCCTCCTCCCAGGCCCCTTTTTGTTACCCCATCCTGTTCTGACCCGGCTTTGTTATTGGACCATTCTCCAGACTTTTCACATACCCCTGTACCCTCTGCTGGTGACACTTCGTCACCCACTCCAGGTGCTGAGGCTCATCCCATTTCTTCTTGCACGCCTTTAACTCTGCATCCGGCTTCACCACATACGGTGCGATGGTTTTTGGATCGCCCACCTGCCTTAGGTTAGGCTGCCTGCAGTCCTATGCCTAAATGTTCCAGACCCTTTGCTGACGACAGTTCTTCAATTTCTACTCATTCCACCCAGAAATGACCTACACAACACCCACTTCCTTTACACACCATGTTTAAAAGTACACAGTGAACCAAATTCTTTTCCTTGCATCTGACGTCTCCAACTGATTATCTTTCTGACCACAGTATCAGTAAAGCTCTTTTATGACACATTGGCCAAAATATATCATTTCACACTCTTCAGAGCGGTGCGCACATCGTTACTGTTCAGAACGCAAACCAAGCTCATGATCTTTCCCATCTTACTTCCATTGATAACGTCCCTATCACAGTTCACAAGCATACTACTGTTATGGGATGTTATGGATTTGTTATGGGGGCTATGGAACCCAGCATGTATTGTTGTAATTAAATAACATGAATACCTAATTCTTTCTTTCAACACGTCAGCCGTTTCCCACCGAGGCAGGGTGGCCCAAAAGGAAAAACGAAAGTTTCTCCTTCTACATTTAGTAATTTATTCAGGAGAAGGGGTTATTAGCCCCTTGCTCCAGGCATTTTAGGCGCCTCTTACGACACGCATGGCTTACGGAGGAAGAATTCTGTTCCACTTCCCCATGGAGATAAGAGGAAATAAGAACAAGAACTAGTAAGAAAATAGAAGAAAACCCAGAGGGGTGTGTATATACAGTGGACCCTCGGTTAACGAATACCCCGGAAATCGTGCAATTATGTAAGTATAATTTTGTAAGTTCTTGTGGAAGTGTATTTTTGGGGGTCTGAAATAGACTAACCTACGTGAAATTTTTCCTTAAGGGAGTAAATTCGTTCGGTAATGGCACTTGAGCAGACTTCAGGAGTGAAGTTTTTACGAAACTCGGGGGTCCACTGTATATGCTTGTACATGAATGTGTAGTGTGACCTAAGTGTAAGTAGAAGTAGCAAGATGTACCTGAAATCTTGCCTGTTTATGAGACAGAAAAAAGACACCAGCAATCCTACCATCATGTAAAACAATTACAGGCTTTCGTTTTACACTCACTTGGCAGGACGGTAGTACCTCCCTGGGCGGTTGCTGTCTACCAACCTACTACCTACCTAATTATATTGAATTAATCAGAAGTACTGCTTAAGATGTTTAAAGGCTAGGCCATCCTTAAAACTTAAAGAAGCTAAATTAAACTGATTTTCTCAATATAATAGGTTAAATATAAATGCACACATTTTTATAAGTACTAGTTTATAAGTTGCATGTCTCATTGTAATTACATAAGATATATTGAGAGTACATGAGGAAGATGTGCAAAGTGATAGGTTTTTGTTTGTTTATGTGTTAGGGGGAGGAGCTTAGAGAGAGTCCTGCTTCCCACACTCTTCTCCTGGCAACATGGCTGATGCAGTGAGCTGGTATTGTTATTGCCGACCTTAACTTTGTCTCTGGGCAGAATGAGTGTCCAAGAGGTAATGGGGTGTGTTGTAGATCGATGTTACCATGATATTCTGTGATCTTCAGTGTATCAAAACACTGAGGTTAGGAGTGATGTGGAGAAAATGGGATGTTTAGAGTGGAGGTGAACCACCATGTGACTGATCTGGTATTGTATGTTAATATAAATAAGATCTGTATATATATGTTGATCCATGAATATATATTTTTGTATAACATGGTGGTTTAAATAACCCATGGAGAGGGTAGGAGAAGTTTTCAGATACAGCAGCTAAGCCTGAGTAAGTATCATTTTAGCCTATAAGTATCCTCCATTTTACCCTAATACCTTTTAAGTAAATACCCTATGCTAGTACATGTAGAACCTTGATGATAAATAAGGGGAAAATAACATAACAACTACTCTCAATTCTTGCAGTGGTATGGTGGTCTTATCATGTACTATTGTACAGTGTGATTTTTCTGTCTTGTGGTGACAATATTTTAGAGCAATTAGCCCTTCAGAACCTTCCAATTCTCAAAGTGGATACATATGTGTTAAGTCTAACTTCTTGGCTGCTTACTTTGGGCAGTAGAATGGTAGCATAGGTGCAGAGATACGGCCGATGACTAGACTCAGTTTATTAATGGCAAGGTGTAGGTGTACACAGGGACAGAGCGTGAGGGGACCGGGAGCCAGTTGGGTAGAACCTGGTTCAGTGAGGTAGGCCGTAGAAGTGAGAGAGAAGCATGGCTGACCAGCCCGACCTTGATAGGCCTATAGAGGGCAGCACCATAGTGCCGCGCAGTTTGAAACAGCCTCTGGGTAGGCTGTTTACATCCGCTCGGCCACCTACCGCGTGTCGTCTCGACACGACAATACTGGCGGGCACGAAGGTGTAAACAAGCAAGCAAGGTTACCCAGGGGAAACTGGCTTCCGGTCACCTGTTAGGGAAGAGGACTGAAGGACGCAGGAACGAGGTCCTGGGAACACTGCAGTCTCCTGGCTTGGGACAACCACAATGGGTTCCCACGTGGTCAAGCCAGGGCTGGCTTCTTTAAGAACTCGGAGAAAACAACACACAGGCGACGAGCTGGGTAGAGGGAGCGTAGAAACGTAGCAAGGAGTGGAGAGCAGGTGGTTGTGGTGGGAGATAGGCAGGCAGCGGCGCCCTGAGGTAGACACTCGTGGACGCACCACCACCACACCCAAAACGACCTCACCTCGCGTCTCTTGTAGCTGTAGGAAGGGCGTCGAGACGCTGCTGGATGCAGAAGGGTGTAGGAGAATGCTGGAGAGTTGTAGAGTAGGAGATGAACATACACGTGACTGCTTCAGGCTGGGGAGCTGGAGATGACGCCCTATGTCCCGATTTTGTGGAAAAATCGTGGACGATGCTCTGACTCAGGCACCCACGAGACGCTGAAAGCTACGGATGATGCGATAAGCCAGCAGATGACCTGGATATGACTGGCTTGGTCGGATGATCGACTGGGCGGTGGGTCCCCTACACTACACTCTGCCGTATCCCACCGCTGCCACCACTGTTAAGTCTAACTTCTTGGCTGCTTACTTTGGGCAGTAGAATGGTAGCGTAGGTGCAGAGATACGGCCGATGACTAGACTCAGTTTATTAATGGCAAGGTGTAGGTGTACACGGGGACAGAGCGTGAGGGGACCGGGAGCCAGTTGGGTAGAACCTGGTTCAGTGAGGTAGGCCGTAGAAGTGAGAGAGAAGCATGGCTGACCAGCCCGACCTTGATAGGCCTATAGAGGGCAGCACCATAGTGCCGCGCAGTTTGAAACAGCCTCTGGGTATGCTGTTTACATATGTCTTGCCCGCTCGCATGCGGAAGCGCTTTCCCAGTAACATTGCCCGCTTAACCTTTGACTGTCATGAACTCCCGTCCTCCATTTATATCACAGGACATCACCTTGAGGTCCATAAAGTCGTCCCTACACCCCAACAGTGCTGAAATTGTTGGTGCTTCAGACATCCAGCTAAATACTGCAGGTCTGCGGTGGAGTGTCCGGTCTGCAGTGCCACGGATAATGCTGATACATCTTGCAGTCTTTCCCCACTTGTCTTAATTGCAATGAAACTCACCCTTCTTTTTCCCGCCAAAGTCAGGTCTATCTTAATGAACGTGAAATCTGTTGCCTTAAGGAGAGCGAAGGTCTTATGCTATGGCTGTCTCTCAGCTCCGCCTTCAGGAGAATCTTCCCCGTGTTCCTTATTCTTGAGCAGCTAGGAGACCCCCAACCTTCGCAGTTCCCCTGCCTACCAGCTCCTCCAGTGCCATGTCTTCCAGGGTCACCCCCGTCTCTTAATTCTTTTGCGGTTTTACCCTCTGAAACCCCCCCTCCTTACCCATTCCTACCTCTACTTCTTCTTGCCCGCTAGTTTCTCAGTCTGCAAGGCCTCACATGCCTGCATTTTCTTCACATCTATCACCTGCGAAGTTGAACCTGTCTCCTAAGTCCAAGTCTCTTTGCATTCCTCTGGTGCTTACAATTCCCCAACAGTTTTTCTTTTCAGCCTCGGTGCCTAGTTCTCACCCCCTTCCCTCCTTTCTAACTCTCATACGAAGGTGGAGGTTCACCCTCCCCTTGTGTGGTCCCCTCTTCTCCTGTGCCCCCCCCCCCAGACTTCTTCCCCAGTTACCTTCCAGCTTCCTTCTCCTGTTCCACCGTAGGACTCTTCTGTCCCCACCAGTGCCTCTCTCCGGGTTCATACTCCCCTCCCCTCTCAGACCTCTTTGGTTCCCTCCATAGTCTCTCTGATCTCTATTTGCTCTACCTCCCCTGTCTCTGAAGTCATGGTATCGGCATCTTCCTTATCCACTGAGACACTTGACGCTATCTCCAACTATACAGTGGACCCCCGAGTATCGGCTACCCTGAGTATCGGCCAACTCGTGTTTCAGTCGCTTTTTTTGGCCCATTTTTGGCCCTACTATCAGCCGTTTCCCTGTGTTTCGGCCGGTGTACCAGATCTGTCCGCCTGCCCGCGCTTGTGTGCCTCCCCGCACAGGCGTCGCGAGCCAGTCTAGCTTTGTTTACCATTGAGTGAACATTACCCCGCGTGCTCATCCAAACATTTCACAATAAATTGTGTTTAGTGCTTGTTTATTGATTGTGACTGTGAAATAAGCCACCATGGGCTCATGCTGCGTGGGGCCGTTATCGATATAATCAAGACCTCAGATCGTCTTTTGGATTTTAAGCGGGCAAGGGCAGTCGCTCGCCGCATCATACACAATGCTAAATTTACTTGTTGGCAAGACTACATTTGTACCATTACCTCAACTTTCCCTATGTGTGTGGTTTGGAAGAAGGTACGGAAGTTGTGTGGCAAGTATGGTCCGGACCCAGCTCCCATTTTGTGGGTTGCTGGTGTTAGTGTTGCGGAACCTCTTGAAGCTGCCATGGAAATCGGGAACAATCTCATCCGTGTCTCCCAAGGGTTTCACCTCAGTCCCTTGTTTCTCACTTCTAAGTCTACCAAGGAGCAATTGCCCTTGGATTTCTCTTCTAATAGAATGGAGCCATATAACGTACCTTTTACTCTCCTAGAGCTAGAGTCCACGCTTTCTGTTTGCTGGTCATCGGCAGCTGGACCTGACGATATTCACATTTGTATGCTACAGCATCTGCATTCTACAGCCCTTACAGTCGTTTTGCGTCTTTTCAATCTTATTTAGACACGAGGGGTTCTCCCTCAACAATGGAAATCTGCCATTGTACAGTGGTCCCTCGATTTTCGCCGAAAATTCGTTCCAGAATGCTGCTCAAGTGCCATTACCGAATGAATTTACTTCCTTAAGAAATAATGTCACGTAGGTTAGTCTATTTCAGACCCCAAAAATACACTTGCAACAGCACTTACGAAAATACACTTACATAAATGTTCGAGTTTGGAGATGCATGAAAACAGAGGGACCACTGTACTACCGTTTTGCAAACCAGGCACCTCGGGCTTGATACCTCTCACTATCATCCCATTGCTCTGACCAGTGTAGTCTGCAAGGTGATATGGGATTTGGAGACTCCGAATAGTCTTTCTCCTCACAAATATGGCTTTCGCAAGGGCCGCTCTACTTTGGACCCCTTGCTCCACATAGATACGTATGTGCGAAATGCCTTTGCTAATAAACACTCCTTCCTAGCAGTCTTTTTTGATCTTGAGAAGGCATATGACATCACTTGAAGGTATAACATCGTAGCCCAGGCCCACTCCTTAGGCTTCCGCGGTAATCTACCGACCTTCCTTGCTGCTTTCTTATCTGAAAGACATTTTTGTGTCCATGTTGGTGCCTCGCTTTCCTCAGACTTTGTTCAGGCAAATGGAGTCCCACAAGGTTGTGTCCTTAGCACTACCCTTTTTCTCTTGGCTATAAATGACCTACCTTCCGTTCTTCCATGCAGGTGCTGACTGTCTCCTGGTAGCGGTCTCCCTTCAGGATGCAACTGACAGTTTCCCATTGGGTCACTTCTTATGGATTTAAATTTTCTAGTACGAAAACTCATTTCATTACCTTCACTAGACGTTCTCTTGTCCCAGATATTCCATTGTATTTACACGGCTCACATATTCCAGAATGTGATATGGTCAAGTTTCTTGGTGTTCTATTTGATCGCTGGTTGACAAGAAAACCTGACATTTCCTCTTTGAAGGCAACTTTCCATGGTCGACTGAATCTCTCTTAAAATTCTTGTGCATTGTTCATGGGGAGCAGATCGCTGGACTCTCCTCCATATGCATTCCACCCTAGTCTTGTCCAAGCTGGATTATGGCGACCAAGTCTATTCTGCGGCTTCTCCTACAACTCTTTCTAAGTTAGATTTCCTTCATCATCAGGGTTTACCTTGGTGCCTTTCGTTCATCCCCTGTTGAAAGCCTTTATGCTGAGGTGAATGTTCCTTCCTTAACTGATCGTCATGATACCTTCGTTACTTTGTCCTCTCTCATGACCTTCGTGTTCCTTCTACGTATAGGGTGGTCTCAGACGTTAGTAGAAGCCCATTATTTGTTAGGCGCCCCTGCTTACTCCGACCGTTTTCTCTTCGTCTTCACTTACTCCGGTCTTCTCTCCGGTTGCCTCCCCTGCATGTTCATTTAGTGTCTGCCTTTTCCCTTCCCCCCTTGGGAGGTTCCGGCAGTTCGTGTCTCTTCTCCCCTACTGCCATGCGCCAAAATTCTCCAACCTATGGCTGCTTCTCGCTCTCTTTTTCTTGATCATTTCCAATCAAATGCTCATGCCATCGCTGTTTATACAGATTCTAAATCTTCTGACGGTGTTGGGTTCACAGCAGTGTTCCCTAACAATGTTGTTCGAGGTCATCTGTTAGACTTTGTTAGTATTTTTACCACCGAGTTGTATGCCATCCTCATAGTACTTCTCCATATTACATACAGTGGTACCTCGGTTTTCATCTCTAATTCATTCCAGAATGCTGTTCGAGCGCCGTTACCGAACGAATTTGTTCCCATAAGGACAAATGTAAATTAGATTAGTCCCTTTCAGACCCCCAAAAATACACTTACAAAAGCACTTACAATAATGCACTTACATAATTGTTCAAGTTGGGAGCTGTACGAAAACCGAGGTACCACTGTATATGTCTCCTTTGACGTTTGTGATCATTTCTGATTCCCTCAGTGCTTTACAAGCCATTAAATAATTTGATTCCCCTCATCCATTGGTCCTTCATATTCAACTATGGTTGTCCCGTTTGGCTAGCAAAAACAAAGACGTCATTTTCTGTTGGGTCCTTGGACACGATGTGCAGGGCAATGAACAGGCGGATGCTGCTGCGCGGTCAGCGGTACATGATCTTCCTGTCTCCTATAGAGGTATTCCATTCAGGGATTATTTTAGTCATCTCTGCCAGTCTTTGTGGTGGCTGGCAGCAACGATGGTCAGACATGCACCATAACAAATTGCACTCTATTAAACTGCTTTTAGGTTTGTGGCCATCTTCTTATGACCGTTGCTGTACTCAGGAGACTGCGCTTTCCTGTCTCCACATCGGCCATACTTGCCTTACCCATGGGTATCTCATGGAACAACACCCTATTCCTCTCTGTGAGGTTTGTCTGGTAATTATTTTGGTTCTTGACACTCTTGTGGATTGTCTGGTTTACCAGCGAGCTTGCAGGATTTACCTCCATTGACGCCACTGCCCTACCGCTCTTACCTTATCTTCCCTTCTTGCACACGATCTTGGCTTTGACTTACGATCACTTTTTGACTTTTTGTCAGCAACTGCTTTACTATACGATCTTTGACACAACCCTCAGCGTCCCTTCCAGCTCTTTTCTCCCTTCACCTCTGATCCCCTCTCTACCTAACTGTTTACAGCTTCGGCACTATTTTCTGCCCCGCAGCGCTGCATGACCCTTGTTGGTTTAGCGCTTTATTTGATTATAATAATATTTACAATTTGAAAGTGTTTTCTATATAAAAAGATTTAAAAAATCTATTTTGAATTTGAGGTGGTCAAATTCAAAATAGATTTCAGTGTAAAATAATGATTTTACAGTTGGTAAACTTACCAAGAATGCAGGCTCAGGTGTCAGTGGTCTGCTGGATGAGATTTTCCCATTGAGCAATTAAGGCACTACGTCGCCTCATCCCTTTATCCATGACCTGCTGAAGAAATACCAATCAGATGTGTGTATGAGTTTAAAAGCTCTTCTGTTCTTACTACCTCTCCTAAAACTAGGCCTACCTGATACTCTACTGACGTGTTTCTTGGATCTCAGATGGCAATTTTCACTGATCACAACCTGGCTGATTAGGTACTAACTTCTAATGGAATGTAATGGTAATCCAGTAAATGAAGAGAACTTTGATGTGACACTGGTCTTTCTGCTTTAATTAACATACCTAATTTGTACAAAATATACTATATTCCATTATCTACATTATTTTTTTCTGCAGTTTAAAATTGCCTTTCTCTTTATATGCAGTGTCAAAATTAAGTTGTCAAGTTTAATGATAATTTCCAACTGCATTAAAAATAAAATATTTTAAATACTGTATTATCTTTTACACTTTCCCAAAGATTCTGATTTTACTCAAAATTTATGGTAACTTTTTCCCAATATTAGTATGAGCAAATCCACTGACTTGTCTTGTAAATAGCTACCAAACACTGCAACAGTCCCTGGATATAACTACTGCCCACAATATAGGATTGAGGTGCATAATGAAGCTCTCAAGTCAAATCAGTAAATGTTCAAAAAGCTTGATTCTTTTGTCCATTGTGCAAAAGATTATTGTACTACACTTGACTACAATAAATTCCTTCCACTGTATCAAACTCAGGATCTTTCATATTCAGGTGGAAAAAATACTTTTCTACATACAGTGGACCCCCGGAAATCGAACACCTCCCAACTCGACCTATTATGTAAGTTTATTATTGTAAGTGCTTTTGTAAGTGTATTTTTGGGGGTCTGAAATGGACTAATCTAATTTACATTATTCCTTATGGGAATAAATTCGTTCGGTAACAGCACTTGAACAGCATTCTGGAACAAAGAATGTTCAATTTCTGGGGGTCCACTGTACTGCTATATCTGATATTTATGATTACTGCATAACACACTAAATAAAATTAGAATTCATGATCTATAAGAGGGCTCATTAGTCAGTTTGATTTTAACAATATGCATAACAATATACATAAGAAAACAGAAGCTAAATATTTTGATAAAGCAAATTAGTAAAAATTACAATTTAATTCAGTGTATTATTGTAGCAAAGATAGTCAGATGTGTGACTAACACTGGAATGACAGTAATTATGTGTCTGTATGCTACTGTTGATAACAGATGACACTAACCTTATCAAACCTAAGTAACACACTTGGGTAACATATTCAGGAAACTGTAACAATTACAGATGTCCCTTGCTCAATGCAATAAATACAATCCAGGCTAATGGCAGCTGTACTAAGCTCATTCAGGCCAACACTTTAATTTCATATGAGAATCTTCAATGTGCTTTGTGAGCAACACTGATCACATCTGGTGAACATAACTTATATTGCATGTATGGAATAACCAAGAGAAATGACTCATAATAAATTTGCATAAAGTAAAGGGAACCTGTTAATCATCATACAAGTCATGGAGCTTAAAGCCTAGACCTTAGTCCTAGGCCTTCCATTTAACACTTATTATTCCCTGCTCTCCAAAGCCCTGCTGTTTACCCCAACAATGAATACAGTTTTATGAGTGGGGGAAAAAATTTGACACAGGTCTTTATTACAAGATGATTCATTCGGTGGTGTTAGCCATGGGGTCGGGGAAGTGGCAAAATAATAATGTTTATGACATGTGAAGGTAGGATAACTTTTGACTCTAAGGCAGACCACTGCAGCAGTGTCTAGTTTAATAATTTATTTATTAATGGTACAAAACTGACAAGTAGATGAATAAGACATATGTGCAATGCCTGTGTATCTTTATTGTGAAGAAAGTTTCACCAATCAGTGGCTTTATCAATACAGAGAATATCACTGGAGTTAGTGGGAGACATGCAGCCTAGTTTGAGGTTATCAGTCCTTCAGTCTTGAAAGGATATGTTCAGTCTATCAGTCTTGATGACTAAAGAATATGACAGAGGATTGAGATCTGTAAGTACTATATACAAAAGGCAGGAGAAACAAAGCAACACTTTGGAATTGTGGTACAGAAAATTCTTTTATAACCTCAATGCTTGCCTAACTCTATATGCATGAGCTACTTCCACTAGTGGGCTTCACCCTCCTGTGACATCTCTAAACTGTTTCACCTCTTCTGTCTCCAGTATACAAGTCTTACTCCTCAGGTATTTACTTTAGATTTGTCAAGACTCTTGGACTGATCACATCCTTTAAAAGCTGATGAGCTGATTACCTCAACAGATTCATCAAGGCTTAGGGACTAATAACTGCATGTCTTCCACTATCCCCAGAATTATTAAAATTGATAAAGCCACAGGTTGGCAAAATGTTTCCCACTAAAGATGCCCAAGTGTTGCTCCTGTGTCTTATTCAGTGTCTGGCTTAGCAATACTTACAATTTAAATTATGAAAAGACTATCTCCATTAAAATAAATGATTACTTGTAGATTAAGTGTTCAGTGTATTATAATTAACATGTTTGTGTGCTTTCTGAAACCTATTTACTTAGAGAAACTGTATAGATATAATACTACTGAATTTTAGTATCTGAGGTTTAACCCTTTGAGGGTCGGTCCTGTACTAGTACGTCATTGCAGCCAGGGTCGGTCACGTACTTGTACTCATAATTTCTAGCACCTTCAAATCTGGTGGAAGAAAGCTGGCAGGCCTACAGATGAAAGAATGGGTCTGCGTGGTCAGTGTGCGCAGTATAAAATAATCCTGAAGCACACAGTGCATAATGAGAAAAAAAAAACTGACAGTTTTTTTTGGCTTAAAACAGAGACTTTTGGGTGTATTTTCGTATGGTATTTATGGTTGTATTCTGGTTTTCTTGGTCTCATTTAATAGAATGAAAGATATATTACAGAAATAGTGATGATTTTGATTAGTTTTACGATGACAAGTACTCTTGAAACTGAGCGCAAATTAAAGCGAAAGAAAATGTTCCCGATTTTACCCGATGATACGGTCACTTACTGAAGAGCAATACGAAATGTTCGAACCATGTTCAAGTACATCATGCCATCCAATACACATCAACTGGCGTGTCTAATATTCTTGCACAAGTGCACTGATATTATTTATACCGTTTTTACAATGATGCAGTTGTATACATAGCAGTAAATCTATTTTTTTGAGAATAAAAATTCAAAATGGAAAGCAAAAGTAATGTAAGAGGGGCCTGGAGACATGACTAATGAACAGATAAAATGTTATTTGAGTGCCAGGAATGTCTGTCTCGTTTATTCTGGGCCCTATTTTGAAATTGGCATCTTTTGAAATTTGTGTGAAATTGGCCAAATTGCCAATTTCTGACCACCTTATTGGGTAGTTGAAATCGGTAAATTGGTGGTTTCTTATACTCAATTGATAGAAAAACTAGAATTCTAGTGAAATAGCTATAATTTGAGTAGACTGAAACATTGGAATTTGCTGAAAATAAGGCTCAAAGTGGGTGAAATCGCCGATGCGTAAATATCGTTGATACAGCTAACTTCGCGAGAGCATAATTCCGTTAGTTTTCCATCAAATTTCATAATTTTGGTGTCGTTATGATCGGAAAAAGATTCTCTATGATTTCATAAGAAAAAAAAAAATTTTTTTGAAATTTTTCGACCCTGAGAACAAGTTTGGGAGAGGGCCTCTTGACCCTCAAACACAAAGTACATAAGTGTTGGAATAGTTACCTAATTTACAGTCTTTCCACAGATACTAAAGAGGGTAAATATATAATTCTGAGGTTTCAACAATAAATATACTACAAGAAGCAAAGTAATTATACTCCACCTAAACTAATTAGTACTACACATCAAAAAAACATGAAAGTTCCAATAACGTCTTTAAATTTGAGTTACCTTAAACCCAAACAATCTTTTCCGGTGATGATGGCTAGGCACAGAAGAAACAAGAACATTTAAGGTCTATCCCAAACATTAAATTAGAATTGCTGTGTTGAATATCAATACAGTACTGTCTACCAGCAATGTCCTGAATTGTTCACTATGTGTTTTATTAGATAACAGAGTGCTTATCATCAGCATACTCATTATTCTGGCTACAAAAGATTAATTATTTCACAATTGGCAGATATACAATAACTTTCCCTCTTATTTAGTGACAAATATGAGTGACACCAGAGCTCAACAATGCATGGGCTCAAAAAACATTCTTTGAAATCCTGTGCTCATCATTCAGACTCCTGCACTCATCATTCATAGAAAAAATAAGGGACACCTCTCAAATACTATACTGTCCTTTTGCCAACAATTATATATAGTACATTTATTAATATCCCATACTTTTAATGGTTTTCTATAAGTTAAATACATAATGGCTACCACTGACCTGTGTTTGTGTTGGCTCATCATCAAGAAGGTTAGGATTTGAGTAGGTAGTACGGAGGCCATTCATCTCTTGGTAACTGTGATTACTTTCTACTTCCTCATGTTCATCTTCCTCAGCATCCAAATCCATTAGATTTGGTTGTGACTGAGCCATCTGGCAGGCACGTAGCTGCCTGAAGTGATACATACAGGTTATGATGGACCAATCATATCTCTAATAGGTTGACAAAATTGTAAAGATAAATATACAATTCTTCTTAGCTAATAAAAAGATATTAATCTCTTGTTAAACAGCAATAACAATCCTGAAAATAATTGCCATTATAATACAGCAAGTCTAGCAAAAACTGTATTCAGTGCCACAACATAACAGTTTTCAGTTATAATGTTAGTTCACTGAGGAGTAAACACTATGATGACCTCTTGGCACTGCTTAATTCTCTAAATGTTAACATGTCTATCATTATTCTCACTGAAACCTGGCTCAAACACGACTCGACAGACATTATTGCCTTACCTGGTTACACAACCATACATAACTGTAGGCCTGATCATTTAGGTGGTACTGCTATCTACTATTCTGATAAATTAGAATGTATTAAATCTACTTGCACCAGGGATGAGAATGGTGAATATATATTTTGGAAAATTCTCAACTAAAAACCCCGATTACAGTTGGAGCAGTCTACAGGTTACCTCACACAAATTCTTACACATTCAGTGATAACCTAAAAAACATAATAATTGACTCAGAGATGAATAAACACCTGATACTTGCTGGCAACCTCAATACTATTAACCTTATCCAAGCAGTTGACCCCCAAGTAGCTGACTTCATAAACATTATGAACAACTGCTTGCTATTAACCCTTTGACTGTCGCAACCCCCAATCCTGAGTGCTCTCCTGTCGTCACAAAATATTCGAAAAAAAAAAAAATTCTTATATGCCGCTCACTGGTACACTTATATTTACTCCCATTCGAAGGTTTCTTGTATTTTCCAATATTTTTTTTTTCCAAATAACTTATGTGGCCTGTGAGACCAAAGTAAGATGCAGTGTACATATATACACTCGTTGTATGAAACACAATAACTGCACAAACATTATTATCATTATATTGTTTACAAAACTTGTTTACACAAACCAACAATGAAATTTTTTTTTATTACTAATGTTCTATAATATATATACACATATATAATGACTGGAAACTTTCCATCAACTTCCCTTAGCCTTGAAGCTGTGTGTGAGTGTGGACATCTAAATTTGCTGAGTCAGGGTAAGGCAGCTGTCAAAATATTATACCATTATACCATTACACACCACCCTCACTGCTGTCAACCTGTCAACACAAAAGGGGTTGCATGTCTTCTTCCCCACAACCTCCTTCCTAGCTTCCTTTCTTCCTTCATTCCTTCCTTACTTATTCCCTTCTTTCCGTCCTTCCTCTCATCTCTTCCTTCCTTCCTTCCTCTCATCTCTTCCTTCCTTCCTTTCTTACTTCTTTTGTTCCTTCCTTCCTCTCATCTCTCCTTCCTTCCTTTCCTCCTTCATTCCTTCCTTTCATCTCTTCTTTCCTTCCTTCATTCTTTCCTCCTTCCTTCCTTCTTTCCTTCCTTAGCGCTTGAAGCTGTGTGCATAATTACTGAGTCAGGGTAAGGCAGCTGTCAAAATGACATATTATACCATTACTCACCACCCTCTGCTGTCAACCTGTCAACACAAAAGGGGTTGCAAGTCTACTTCCCCACAACCTCCTTCCTAGCTTCCTTTCTTCCTTTCTTACTCATTTCCTTCCTTCCTTTCTTACTTATTTCCTTCCTTCCTCTCATCTCTTCCTTTCTGCCTTCCTTTCTTCCTTCCTGCCTTCCTTTCTTCCTTCATTCCTTCCTTTCTTACTTCTTTTGTTCCTTCTTCCTCTCATCTATCCTTCCTTTCTTCTTTCCTTTCCTCCTTTCCTTCCTTCCTCTCATCTCTTCTTTCCTTCCTTTCATCTCTTCTTTTCTTCCTTCCTTCCTTTCATCTATTCTTTCCTTCCTTCCTTCCTTTCATCTATTCTTTCCTTCCTTCCTCTCATCTATTCCTTCCTTCCTTCCATTCTTTCTTTCTTCCTTCCTTCCTTCCTTCCTTCTGGTATCCTGGGCATTGCTTTCGGTCACAAACTCCTCAAAACCATGAAATTCATCTTCAGAGAAACTTCCATCTGTGTTAGAGCTATCACTGGGGAAGAGAAGAGTCCCAGATTCGCCGGGAAGTCAGATATTTCTTACCGCTAGGCATGCTCAACATGGGCTACTGAAATGGCGTTCCCACAATGCACCACTGGCTGCCCGATTTTTTTTTATACTGCGCACACTGACCACACAGACCCATTCTCTCACATGTGGGCCTACCAGTTTTCTCCCACTTAATTTGAGGCCGCTAGAATTTATGTGTTTTAATACGTCCGAAACAGTGGCTCGTAAGACGTATATATACGACCGAAACAGTCAAAGGGTTAACATCTATAATTAAGCCAACAAGAATCTCTAAGACAAGTGCCTCATTATTTGACCATATCTGGACCAATACTATAATAATAATAATAATAATAATAATAATAATAATAATAATAATAATAATACAGTAGACCCTCATTTAGCACGACTTTATGTTGCGCGTTTTGGGTATTACGCGATTGAAGAATTGCGGCACATTTTTATCTAACACGACGTAAACCTTATATTACGCGATTCGCTGGAGGGGAAAATTTTTGAGCCCGCGGTCGCCTGCAGTAGGTTAAACCATTGAGTCAGTGGGGGTCCTACTAAGGGTGGCTATGAGCCACAACAAGTGTTTAATGCTGACGAGACAAGTGTTTTCTGGAAGAAAATGCCAACATGAACTTATATCAGTCAGCAAGAGAAAAGTGCACCAGGCTTCAAGACAGCAAAGGATCGCTTCACCTTGCTCCTTTTGGGTAATGCATCAGGTGATTTCAAGTGTAAGCCCATGGTTATTTACCGCTGTAAGAATCCTCATGCTTTGAGGAAAAGGGAATTTGTTTTCCTTCGCACAAACTAAGTTTATTCAGGTATACAGAGATAGTTACATTGATTATCATACATAGCAGCATATGTGTAGAGAACCTAGGATAACCCAAAGTGTTATCCTAGAGAACCTAGGATAACCCAAAGTGTTATCCTAGAGAACCTAGGATAACCCAAAGTGTTATCCTAGAGAACCTAGGATAACCCAAAGTGTTATCCTAGAGAACCTAGGATAACCCAAAGTGTTATCCTAGAGAACCTAGGATAACCCAAAGTGTTATCCTAGAGAACCTAGGATAACCCAAAGTGTTATCCTAGAGAACCTAGGATAACCCAAAGTTTGGGTTATCCTAGGTTCTCTACACATATGCTGCTATGTATGATAATCTTTGTAACTGTATCTGTATATACCTGAATAAACTTATAGTTTGCAGGAAGAAAAAGCAACCATTCCCTCAAGCGGCCGGTGCTAATGTTGTGGAACAGCTGGGGAGACCACACGCCTTCCCATGCTACCTCCCCCAACAACACCCTACCATCCCAGCATTCGTACGTATTCCATACGCGTCAAGCCAGCTGTGTTTGTCAAGAATAAGAGTGAATTGTGTTTTGATCTTTAAATTACTATATCTTGTATCTGCCAAGCAATCATGTCACCCAGTAGGCATACAAGTGTTGCTCAAAGTGGCAAGAAAATGTTTAAGCATTTATTAAGTCTTAGAACTAACGAAGAAAAAGATATTAGACAAGACATAACCTGTGGCTGTAATGAAGTGTTACTTTGTACACACAAAAAGATGTAAACATAAGTTTGTGTGACTAACTTACTGAATGACTTGACTGACTGACTTACTGAATGACTTGACTGACTTACTGAATGACTTGACTGACTTACTGAATGACTTGTCTGACTGACTTACTGAATGACTTGTCTGACTGACTTACTGAATGACTTGACTGACTGACTTACTGAATGACTTGACTGACTGACTTACTGAATGACTTGACTGACTGACTTACTGAATGACTTGACTGACTGACTTACTGAATGACTTGACTTACTGAATGACTTGACTGACTGACTTACTGAATGACTTGACTGACTGACTTACTGAATGACTTGACTGACTGACTTACTGAATGACTTACTGAATGTCTTGACTGACTTACTGAATGACTTGACTGACTTAATGAATGACTTGACTGACTTACTGAATGACTTGACTGACTGACTTACTGAATGACTTGACTGTTTGACTTACTGAATGACTTGACTGACTTACTGAATGACTTGACTGACTTACTGAATGTCTTGACTGACTTACTGAATGTCTTGACTGACTTACTGAATGTCTTGACTGACTTACTGAATGTCTTGACTGACTTACTGAATGTCTTGACTGACTTACTGAATGTCTTGACTGACTTACTGAATGTCTTGACTGACTTACTGAATGTCTTGACTGACTTACTGAATGTCTTGACTGACTTACTGAATGTCTTGACTGACTTACTGAATGTCTTGACTGACTTACTGAATGTCTTGACTGACTTACTGAATGTCTTGACTGACTTACTGAATGTCTTGACTGACTTACTGAATGTCTTGACTGACTTACTGAATGTCTTGACTGACTTACTGAATGTCTTGACTGACTTACTGAATGTCTTGACTGACTTACTGAATGTCTTGACTGACTTACTGAATGTCTTGACTGACTTACTGAATGTCTTGACTGACTTACTGAATGTCTTGACTGACTTACTGAATGTCTTGACTGACTTACTGAATGTCTTGACTGACTTACTGAATGTCTTGACTGACTTACTGAATGTCTTGACTGACTTACTGAATGTCTTGACTGACTTACTGAATGTCTTGACTGACTTACTGAATGTCTTGACTGACTTACTGAATGTCTTGACTGACTTACTGAATGTCTTGACTGACTTACTGAATGTCTTGACTGACTTACTGAATGTCTTGACTGACTTACTGAATGTCTTGACTGACTTACTGAATGTCTTGACTGACTTACTGAATGTCTTGACTGACTTACTGAATGTCTTGACTGACTTACTGAATGTCTTGACTGACTTACTGAATGTCTTGACTGACTTACTGAATGTCTTGACTGACTTACTGAATGTCTTGACTGACTTACTGAATGTCTTGACTGACTTACTGAATGTCTTGACTGACTTACTGAATGTCTTGACTGACTTACTGAATGTCTTGACTGACTTACTGAATGTCTTGACTGACTTACTGAATGTCTTGACTGACTTACTGAATGTCTTGACTGACTTACTGAATGTCTTGACTGACTTACTGAATGTCTTGACTGACTTACTGAATGTCTTGACTGACTTACTGAATGTCTTGACTGACTTACTGAATGTCTTGACTGACTTACTGAATGTCTTGACTGACTTACTGAATGTCTTGACTGACTTACTGAATGTCTTGACTGACTTACTGAATGTCTTGACTGACTTACTGAATGTCTTGACTGACTTACTGAATGTCTTGACTGACTTACTGAATGTCTTGACTGACTTACTGAATGTCTTGACTGACTTACTGAATGTCTCGACTGACTTACTGAATGACTTGACTGACTGACTTACTAAATGACTTGACTGACTGACTTACTAAATGACTTAACTGACTTACTAAATGACTTAACTGACTTACTGAATGGGCTGACTTACTGAATGACTTGACTGACTTACTGAATGACTTGACTGACTTACTGAATGACTTTATTAAAGTTAGAGACACTCAGTACAACCATCGACTTCAGTTCCAGAATCTCTACTATCCACCTCAGCCCAGTAGGGCCACAGCATAACTCTCCACTCTCTTCACAATCATCCACAAACATTAGCACCCACAATTTAAGGTAAATACTATTATTTCAGTTACATTTGTAGTCTTAAGCAGTAAAAACAACATAATACATCACGATAATGAACTACAATTACATATTCTCTTATATTTGTAAGATCTGTTGGTCTAAAAAAACTTGTTTGGCTTTTTGGGGACTCTCAGGAACGTAACCTATTTTTCCCATAAGTTCTTTTAATTATCTAACACGATTTTAGCTAACACGACGTTTTCAGGAACGTAACTACCGTGCTAAATGAGGGCCTACTGTAATAATTTATTGAGACATGGTACAGTGATACACGGTTGGGTAGACAAGATACATAGGTATTAATGAGATGTACATGCCAAAAGCCCTAATATGCTATGCATTGCGCAGCTAACACTACAGACCACTACCCCACCTTCCTCATAACCAATCAATGCAAACTGCCTCAAGACACAAGTAAGAACTCATTTTGACTTCATGACAAGTCATCAGTAAATAATTTTATTTCAACATTAAATGACTTCGACTGGCACAGACAGCTGACAGCCACTATACTGGTGTGTTAAAAATTTTCTTAAAAAAAAAAAAAAACTAAGACACTGCTCAATTAAAACTAAACAGATCACAACAAAGAGACTAAACAGCCCATGGAATACAAATAGCATCCTCAAATCCATTGATAAAATACATCAATATGAAAAACAATTCAGACTGGGCTTAATAACAAAAGCACAAACTAAACGATATACGTATGTCAATACTGCTAATCTAATATGAAAGTCTAAACAATTTTATTATGCAAGCAGATTTAACAAAATAAAAGGAGATATGAAAAAGACATGAAAACCCGCTCTGAAATCCTGGGCTCTCGAAAACTGTCCAGAAACAGAGATATAAGCTTAACTAAACCAGATGAACCTCACATCCAACCTGCAGACACTGCCAACAAACTTAATGTCTTCTTCTCTACTATAGGATCAAACTAGCAGGCAGAATTCCAACCTCAAACACTCAGGTGAAAAACTACCTTACTGGAAATTACGCAAATACAGCCTCTCCTCACTTAATGACGTATATACTTGTTTACCGATGACTCAGACTTACGATGGGCTCTCTGACCAGTATGCATACCTAAATAATGTATATTAACAGCTGATTTCCTTTATTCTGTTTATTACAATATACAGTACACTACTGTATAAACATTTAAAAATATACTAAAAATGTTATAAATGGTGCAAAGATGACATTAAAACAATATCAAAGATGACTGACACAAACCCACTACCATTATAGTATGCTCCTTGCTTAGCAACGACTTTGTTTATCGATGTGGTTTTAGAACGGAACTCCATCATTAAGTGAAGAGAGGCTGTTCTCTATATCTAGCTCCAACTAATCCTACTGAAGTCTCACTCATCATAAAGTCACTATTGCAACTCTGTTTAAGTAATCAGTGGAATCTTCAACTTTCCCATCCATACTCAAGATAGCAAGGGTTACCCCAATCCTCAAAGATGGCGATACAACTGAGGTGAATAACTATAGGCCTATATCAAACTTACCTGTACTATCTAAAATCTTTGAAAACATAATATGTACGTATAAGCAAGTCTACTCTTACCTAATATCTCACAACATACTTAACCCCTGCCAGTTTGGGTTTAGGTTAAAAAAAGTATTAAACCATCATTACATACCTAAAAATGTACAGTGGAACATCGGTTTTCGTGATTAATCCGTTCGAAAAAGTCTGACGAAAACCAAATCTTACGAAAATTGAAGCAATATTTCCCATCAGAAATAATGTAAATCCAATTAATTTGTTCCAGACACCAAAAATATTAACAAAAATACATTTAATAGAAAATAGCTATAGTTTTACATACAGAAAACAATGAGAAATAAATATGACTAATGAAATGGATAAATGAACATTTAACATCACTTTTACCTTTATTGAAGTCTCTTGTTGGTGTATGGAAGACAGCGAGGAGGAGAGGAGGAGGAGAGGTTATTGTTTGGAAGGGAATCCCCGTCCATAAGGAATTCAGGTATCAAGGCTCTATCCGGGTTACTTCCTTCTTTGTCTTTTATTGGCATTAGGACCAGCTTGAGTCACTGGACCCCTGTCGCACAAAATCTATCCAAAGAGGTCTGTTTCTGGTGTCTCTAAGATTTGCCTAAAATGGGACAAGGCATTATCATTGAACATAATAATAAATTATTATGTTCAACTTATATTCAAATTTCACAACTTAAATACACAATTATACTTATTTTGTAAATTATCAACCATAATTTTTTACCATGTAGTCTACTATTAATTAATTTTAAGAATGCCCACAATGCTCAGCATATTAGGGGCTTTGGCATGTACACCCTATTTATACCTAGAACTATGTAGTACATTTTTGTATCATGTCTAAATAAAAATTATTATTATTATTATTTTTTTTCCAACAAGTCGGCTGTCTCCCACCGAGGCAGGGTGACCCAAAAGAAAGAAAATCCCCAAAAGAAAATACTTTCATCATCATTCAACACTTTCACCACACTCATACATAATCACTGTCTTTGCAGAGGCACTCAGATCGACAGCTGAGAATAGTCCCTCCCAGCTGTCACTATCCCAGACCCCTCCTTTAAAGTGCAGGCATTGTACTTCCCATTTCCAGGACTCAAGTCCAACTAAATCAATTAACTGGTTTCCCTGAATCCCTTCACAAAATGTTACCCTGCTCACACTCCAACAGCTCGTCAGATCCCAAAAACCATTCGTCTCCATTCACTCCTATCTAACACGCTCACACATGCTTGCTGAAAGTCCAAGCCCCTCGCCCACAAAACCTCCTTTACCCCCTCCCTCCAACCTTTTCTAGGACGACCCCTACTCCGCCTTCCTTCCCCGTCTCCTCGTAATCCACAGTGGTATATTACAGACCATTCTGGAAAAATACCCTGACTTTGCTCCCTGTAAATAAAGCATTGCCACGTGTGTGTGTGTGTGTATGTATGTGTATTGATTACCATTTTGTCCCATGCACAAGTCGATTGAAAACTGGGCCTGTTGTATGTGCGTGTGTGTGTGTATGTATATATGTGTGTGTATGTGTAATTTGTTCATGATTGTAACTATATATAATGTGATTATGATTCATTACCTTTGTAACTTGTCATGATTGTAACCAGCTCTACCTGGAGCTCATTACCTTTGTAACTTGTCATGATTGTGACCAGCTCTAGTTCATTACCTTTGTAACTTGTCTTGAGTGTGCCCAGCTCTACCTGGAGCTCATTACCTTTGTAACTTATCATAATTGTGACCAGATCTAGTTCATTACCGCTGTAACTTGTTCAGCTATCAAAACTTTGGAGTCCAGTCAATGGACCAATTATGTACCTCTGTAATCTTTTGACTACCGCCCACAGGATGGGTATGGGGTGCATAATAAAGATATTAAACTAAAACTTCCTTCCCCTACAGATTTATACGCTCTCCAAGTCATTCTACTTTGATCCATTCTCTCTAAGTGACCAAACCACCTCAACAACCCCTCTTCAGCCCTCTGACAAATACTTTTAGTAACTCCACACATTCTCCTAATTTCCACATTCCGAATTTTCTGCATAATATTTACACCACACATTGGCCTTAGACAGGACATCTCCACTGCCTCCAGCCGCCTCCTCACTGCAGCATTTGCAACTCATGCTTCACACCCATATAAGAGTGTTGGTACCACTATACTTTCGTACATTCCCTTCTTTGCCTCCATGGATAACGTTTTTTGTTTCCACAGATACCTCAACGCACCACTCACTTTTTTCCTTCATCAATTCTATGGTTAACCTCATCCTTCATAAGCCCATCCGCTGACACGTCAACTCCCATATATTTGAAAACATTTACTTCTTCCATAATCCCTCTCTCCAATGTGATATCTAATTTTTCTTTATTTAAATCGTTTGATACCCTCATCACCTTACTCTTATCTATGTTCACTTTCAACTTTCTACCTTTACACACCCTCCCAAACTCGTCCACTAACCTTTGCAACTTTTCTTTAGAATCTCCCATAAGCACAGTATCATCAGCAAAAAGTAACTGTGTCAACTCCCATTTTGCATTTAATTCCCCATAATTTAATCCCACCCCTCTCCCCAACACCCTAGCATTTACTTCTTTTACAACCCCATCTATAAACATGTTGTTTGGAAACAGAGCTTGAACTTTAAATATGCAACTTAACATACTGATCAATGATTCCCCCATTACAAGACACACTGTGGGCAAATTTTTAGGTCTTCACCTTGACTGCAAACTGAAATTTCATACTCACATACAGCACATAGTCAAGGTCTCTAAAACAGTAGTCATTTTCTCCAAATTACAGTATTATGTACCTCAAATGGCCCTGCTTACACTACCACTCTCTAATCTACCCTTACCTTACCTATGGTATTTGTGCTTGCAATCTACTACAACAAATCACCCTAAACCATTAATAACCCAACAAAAAACTGCTGTGTATTATCACCCATTCTTGTGCCAGACAACACACCCCTCTGCTCTTCAAGAGTTTGAACTTACTTAATATACAAAATATACACTTTACATTACTGTGTCTATTATATATAAAGAATATTAAACTCCAATATAAACACTCCCCTTAAGATTCTTGACAGCTACAGCAAAACACACATTCACAACACAAGGCACAAAACTCTCTCTCAGACATCCCCCATATCCACCTCACCTTATGCAAAAATGCAATGCAAATATAAGGTCCCAAGATCTGGAAATCATTGTCCAAACCAGCAAAAGGTCCCCTGTCTGCCAATCAATTTAGAGCTATAAATAAAAATCAACACTATGCTATACCAGACATAACCAACTCCTCCAACTACTTCCTGTTTCTTCACCATCTCTTAGTCTTTCCATAGCCTGAAATCATAGAGCCAGTTGGAAACTACTTAAGAAATCCCAAATAATTTAAGATCACTGAATCAGTTTAAAGTATGTATCAATACATACAGTGGAACCTCGATTTTCATTTGCCCTGGTTTTCGTCGAATTTGGTTTTCAACTACTTTTTTCATCAAAATTTTGTCCCAGTTTTCGTTCATCACCTCAGTTTTCGTCAGTCCGCTATACCAAATGTGTCTGCCTTCCCACGCCCACACAGAGCATCCCACGCGTTCTGAGTTAGTCTGGCTTTGTTTGTCATTGAGTGAGCATTACCCTGCATGTTCATCCGAAACATTTCGTAATAATACATTGTTTTTTGTGCTAAATAAGCCACCATGGGGCAAAGAAAGTTCCAGTGCCAGCCCTTTGATAAAGAAGGCAAGAAACATGATAGAATTCAAGAGGAGGAGGAAGAGAGAGGGAGAATGTGCCTTCTTCAGTGATTAAGGATGTGTGCAAAGTGGAGTGAGTTGCAAAGTTTTGTGGAGAAATATCACCCTAACAAAACTGTTGCAAGCTGTGTCTGCAACATGTTCAATGACAATGCCTTGTCCCATTTTAGGCAAATCTTAAAGAGACGCCAGAAACAGACCTCTCTGGACATAATTTTTGTGCGACAGGGGTCCAGTGCCAGTAAAAGACAAAGGGAAGTAACCCCGGATAGGGACTTGATACCTGAAGTTCTTATGGAGGGGGGATTCCCCTTCGAACCAATAACCTCTCCTCCTCCCTCTCCCCTCCTCGCATCTTCCATATGCCAACAAGAGTCTTCAATAAAGGTAAAAGTGATATTAAATGTTCATTTATCCATTTTGTTAGTCCTTTATATTTATTTCTTATTGTTTTCTGTATTTAAAACTATAGTTATTCTCTATAAAATGTATTTTTTGTTAAGACTTTTGGGTGTCTGGAACGGATTAATTGGATTTACAATATTTCTTATGGGAAATATTGCTTCAGTTTTCGTCGAATTTGATTTTCGTCAGACTTTCTGGAACGAATTAATGACGAAAACCGAGGTTCCACTGTACTTAAAATTGTACTACTGTAAATTGTACATAATAGTTTTGCTACCCCTCTATTGTAAATTGTAATATTTTTTGCTAGCTATCTTTTCGTAATAATGCATAACAGAAATTTACCACTCAATAACCTATGTCTAGTCTTAAGTACTCTGTAGGCATTAGGATTAGTCTTTCTGAAATACACATGCATGCTAGTGGCTTTCTTTTGTGCCTAACAATATTTTATTACATGTAAACTACATGTAATATAATACACAAAAAAATTAATTTAGTTTTTTATCGATAACTGCATAATTTAGACAGACCAGTAGGAAGAGGGAAATTTTATATATTCTATATTAAACATGGAAATTGTAAACATTTGCATTTACTTTAAACACAAAATTCATAAACAGAAATTCATTCATATTCGAGAGGAATTCTGTAGCTATTATGAAATATCATTACTCAACACCTCCAAGTTATGCATAACGTCATTATAGCGAGTTTTCATGTAGGTGATATCTCGCTTACTAAGAGGGTGTCATGGCCTCACCTTAATTCCTCTTCTCGCATCTGCATTTCCTTTAGCTCCGACTGTATCTTCTCTTCTGCTGTGCAGTATGAGCGACGATACTGTTGCTGAATGTGATTGGTTGGTTTTTGAGATTGTGACGTGTTATCCTGAATTACGTTGCTGTCCACTGGTTGTGGTTTCATTCTAGCCAATGTTTCACGCTGTATAACTGCTGCCTGTGGTTTACAGCATAAGGAATAAAAACATGATACAAGGCACTTTGAAAAGATAATATCCAAATTAGTGATAATTAAAAATTTTTGCATACAGAGTAATGTTTAAAAAATGTAGCACATTATTTTATAAATATATATACATATATGTGTGTGTGTATACAGTAGATCGTCGTTTAACACGATAGTTACGTTCCTGAAAACACCGTGGTAGTTAAAACCATGTTAGACAAACTTAAGAACTTATGGGAAAAATAGGGTTACGTTCCTGGGAGCCCCCAAAAAACCAAACAACTATTTTTTTTAGACCAACACATCTTACAAAAATAAAAGTGAATATGTAATTGTAGTTCATTGTCATGATGTATTATGTTGTTTTTACTGCTTAACCCTTTTAGGGTCCAAGGCCCCTCTCCAAAACTCGTTCTCAGGGTCCATGAATTTAAAAAAAAAAAAATCCTTTTTTCTTATGAAATTATAGTTTTTTTTCTAAATCTAATAGGCTAAAAAATACATTTTTGCGATCTATACTTACCGAGATATAGAGGATTGAAGTTGACCAAAATGGAACCGGTGACGGCAACATCGCTGACTGCCGGTCACCCGGTAATAGTTTTTTTTTGTTTCTTGAAGTTGTTTTCTGATCGATTTTTTTTTTTTTTCCAAATAACTTTTATGGCCTGTGAGACCAATATAAGTGCTGTTTTTCAAATATTCACTCGCTAATTATTACACAATAATCACATAAAGTTTGTTATCACTATTTTGTTTACACAATGTATTTACAAATTTTTACAATAACACATATTATTTATTTTTATTGTTCAACCATATATATACATACATAGAGTCACTGGACATGTTTCTAGAAGTTCTGCAGCCTGTGGAAGTCTCTGAAACAGGGTTCCATGCAGAGTGGTGTTTTACATTCCACACACATAAAACTAGTGTCTGCATTGTTGTAGGCGTTTTTTTGTATGTGCACAGACAAAACACCTCTTCTGAGCCTTTTACTTGCAAGCAGTAGCAGGCAGTTTTGTTAGGAAGTGATCACCATACCTCAGACAAGAGGGTAGGTGTTGATGACTTGGTGTTCGGCGGGTTACTATTGCAGGTGTTGTTCCTTGGTACTTGAATATTATTTGTCTGATGACAGACAAACAAAATTCGCCATATGGTGGTTTGTTTGTGGTCTTCAACTTATAAATATTATAAGCATTGAGCATGGTAATGTCCAGAATGTGAAAAAAGTTTTATGCAACACAATCTGCAAACCCAATCTGCATGTCACATTTGTCCACTAATCGCATATTGAGGGTGTAGTCCATCACAGCTGCAGGTTTTAGAATGGGTTCATTGGTCTCTCTACTCACCCTGCCAGTGTCTGTCATTTCGTTAGGGTAAATTGATGACAACAGTGTGACATCTCGTTTGTCATGCCACCGAAATGCCATGATGTCATTGGCAGCAAACGCCTACACCTGACCTCTACGAGTGCCTGCATTGAACCTAGGCATATGCTTATGATTTGCACGCACTGTACCGCCAGGAGCTGAGTCTCGACCCCTGCAACCACAATTAGGTGAGTACATCTGTCAAGTTCACTCGCAAAAAATCACTGAGGGAGGGGCTTGTGTATCAGTTATCAGTATATAATATATGCCCCTTACCAAGATATGGTTCCATCATTGTTCTAACCACATCACCAGAGACACCCAATAACTTCCTGGTATCTTGCAATGTATAACTTCCAGTGTACACAATAATATCCAATACAATACCACTGTAGCAATCACAAAGCACAAACAACTTTATACCAAAGCGTTTCCTCTTTCTTGGTATATACTGCTTGAACGACAGTCTACCTTTGAACAGAATCAGTGACTCATCAATAACAAGCTTCCTGAAGGGATAAAAATGCATACTGAATTTCTCTTTCAGATACAGAAACACATTTCTAATCTTATATAACCTGTCGTTTCTGTCAGGCCTGGTTTTGTCTGAGAAGTGGAGCATCCGTAACAGTAGCACAAATCGATTCACTGATATTATATCACTGAAACCTGGTGTTGCAATCAGGCGGTCTGTCGACCAGTATGATTTGACACTGTGCTTATACACATGTGGCATAAGCATTATTGTGGCAAAGAAAAGATACATCTCAGCCACAGTTGTCTTTTTCCACCTGTTGAGGCATGATGTTGGTAAAAGTATTGTGTTTGCCATGGTGTACTCGAAGTATCTGTTGCTTTCCCTGACAATAATATCCATCAGGGGTTCATCAAAGAATAATTCAAAGCATTCCAGTTCAGTGGCATTGTTCCCAAGTGGACAAGATGGGCGTATTCCACATTGACTTTCATCAAACTGATGGGGACTGGGAATAAAATTGTCAGCTTCCTGCCAATCCCAGGTGCGGTCTGCTGGTGGGTACTGGATATTTACAGGTGGTTGTGGGGTTGTGGAAGTGGAGGTTGTGGTTGTGGGGGTTGGTGGGTGGGTGAGGGTTGGCTTTGTTGTAGCTGAGCTGACTCAGTGGTGTCGGTGGCAGCATGGTCCACTGCTGGTGCCTCGCGCATGGCACCACCACCACTACCAGATGCTTGTACATTTCTCATCCCAATTGCAACACTATCATTGTCATTTTCACTATCACTTCCTGTTGTACGCCCACGGGATGTACTCCGAGATGTACTCCTTCCCCTTGGAACAGCATATGGCACGCTACCAGAGCGCATATACCATCGTATATACTGACCCTTCACTGGAGAATATTCTGCTCCCACTCTCGCTACTGGAACTGTTTTGAAGAGCTTGGATTTAATATTCACTATCACTATCATCACCATTGCTCACATCAGAGTCCGGGATATGAGTAAATAACAGTTTCCTCTTTTGTTCTGGTACAATTGAGCGTGAACAAGATGCCACAGCACCGGAGGTGGAAGGCTGAGGGTCGTCTGGGTTTTCCTCAATATTACCGGTATTATGGTCATTAGTTTCGGTCACAACCTCCTCAAAACCTTGAAACTCATCATCACTGACACTCACATCGGTGTTAGAACTACCACTGGGGAACAAAAGTGTCCCAATTCGCCGAGGAGTAAGGTGTTTCTTGGTGCGAGGCATGGTGGACAAGGTGTACTAACATGGCGTTCCCACAATGCACCACTGGCTCCCCGATTTTTTTCCTACTGCGCACACTGGCCACGCAGACCCATTCTCTCACCACTAGGCCTACCAGCCATTTCGCGCTTAATTTGAAGGCAATAGAATTTAGGCATACTAGTACATCAATAACCCCAGTGCATAAGTCGTACTAGTACGAACATAACCCTGAAAGGGTTAAGATTACAAATGCAACAGAAATAATAGTATTTCTTACCTTAAATTGTGGGTGCTGGTGTTTGTGGATGATTGTGCAGAGTGGAGAGTTATGCTGTGGCCCTACTGGGCTGAGGTGGATGGTAGAGGTTCTGGTACTGAAGTCGATGGTTTTACTGGAGTGTGCATAAATTCTGTAATGGATTTCTGTTCTATTTTACCCCGCAGTATATTATACAACTGACGGTAAGGCATCAGCTGCTCTAGACACTGTTTCAGGGTCCTCTTCAATGAAAAAGTCTAACTTTAAGTCAGTCAGTAAATCAGTCAAGTCAGTAAGTCAATCAGTCAGTAAGAATAAGAAGTTTATTTTGACATGATACATAGTTGTACAAAGGAATATAATAGTTGGGTGTACATGCCAAAAAGCCCCTTTGTATGCTGACCATTTCGGGCAAACTTAATATTAACTTAATTCAAATTAAAATTCAAAATTCAAAGATTAATAAGGCAATAACAGATCATTATATGGACCTTTGATGAGTTACAGCGAGTACAAGAGAATTAAGTTTAAATAGGTAATGCTATCAGGCTTTAACCAGGGTTTTGGTCGTACTAGTACGCCTAAATTCTAGCGCCCTCAAATCAAGCAGAAACAGGCTGGTAGGCCTAGATGTGAGAGAATGGGTCTGTGTGGTCAGTGTGCGCAGTATAAAAAAAATCCTGCACCACACAGTGCATAATGAGGAAAAACAACTGACCGTGTTTTTGGTTTAAAACAGCGACTTTGCAGTCTATTTTCGTATGGTATTTATGCTTGTATTCTCATTTTCTTAGTCTCATTTGATAGAATGGATGATATATTACAGAAATAGAGATAATTTTGACTGGTTTCACGATGACAAGTACCTTGAAACTGAGCGCAAAGTAGCGAAAATGTTAAATTTTTGGCTATGTTCAAGAGTAAACAAATCACACCATGCATCCAATACACATCAACTGGGTGTATACATAGCAGTTGTATACATAACATTAAATCTTATTTTTGTGAGAATAAAAATTCCAAATGGAAAGCAAAAGTAATGTAAAAGGGGCCTGGAGACGTGACTAATGAACAGATAAAATGTTATTTGAGTGCCAGGAATGTCTGTCTCGTTTATTCTGGACCCTATTTTGAAATTGGCATCTTTTGAAATTTGTGTGAAATTGGCCAAATTGTGAATTTCTGACCACCTTATTGGGTAGTTGAAATCGGTAAATTGGCTGTATCTTGTACTCAATTGATAGAACAAATGGAATTCTAGCGAAATAGCTATAATTTTAGTAGACTGAAATATTGGAATTTGCCGAAAATAGGGCTCAAAGTGGGCGAAATCGCCGATGCATAAATGTCATCGATACCGCTAACTTCGCAAAAGCATAATTCCGTTAGTTTTCGATTAAATTTCATAATTTTGGTGTCGTTGTGATCGGAAAAAGATTCTCTATCATTTCATAAGAATTTTTTTCCAAAAAATTTGGGACCCTGAGAACAAGTTTCGGAGAGGGCCTGTGGACCCTGAAAGGGTTAAGACAATGAAAGTTAAGCATCCTAATTTTGAAGTAATGAGTATATGGTTGAGCAATCCTTAGCACAATATACATTAATGAAGTTGAATTAATTTTAAGTTGAGCAGTCTTAACTTATTTAGAAGTTTTTGAATGGCTTTTGAGTAACTGGTAGGTATTAAGTATGGTTTGTCTGGTTAATTGTGGGTGATGAGGTGATTTCTAAGTAGGGACTTAAATTGATTTGCAGGCAGGGTCCTTTAGTGTGTCAGTTGGTCTGTCAAGTAAGTCAGTTAGTAAATCAGTCAGTCAGTCAGTCATCACACAAACTCATATTTACCTCATTCTATTTATGTGCACATAAATGTTACGGCAACAGGCTATCTCTTGTCTAATATCTCTATTTTCTTTGTTAATTCTAAGACTTAAATGCTTAAACCTTTTCTTGCCACTTTCAGCAACACTTGTATGCCTACTGGGTGCCATGATTGCTTGGCAGATTTAAGATATGGCAATTAAAAGATCTAAACTCAATCCACAAATAAAAATAAACACAGATAGCTCCTAGCAGAGGATGGTCCTACACACGTATGAACCCAAGGCTGGGACAAGGGTGGTAGAGGGGGATGGCGGTAGGTCTCCCCCGTTGACTCAGTGGTCTAACCTACATCCAGGCAGAGTGTATCCTATGGGTGACACTCCAAATTTTTTCCCCTCCCGCAAACTGAACCATGTTAATTTAACTTTACGAAGTGTTATACAAAAATATGTTGCAATTCTTCAATAGTGCTATAACCAAAACATGCCAAACAAAACCGTGTTAAATGACAGTCTACTGTGTATATACAGTGGACCATTGCAAATTCGTGGCTTCAGTAATTCACGGATTTTTCCTTAGAACCTAACTAATAATTGTTTGCGGAAATCCCCACAAATTCGCAGAATTTTTTTTGTTTTTTTTTTCATGGCAATACAGTGGACCCTAGAGTTACAAGCACCCCGGAAATTGTACACTTATGTAAGTATAATATTGTAAGTGCTTTTGTAAGTGTATTTTTGGGGGTCTGAAATGGACTAACCTACTTGACATTATTTCTTAAGGGAGTAAATTCGTTCGGTAATGGCACTTGAGCAGGATTCTGGAATGAATTATGCTCGTAACTGGGGATCCACTTCATATAATTTTTTTATGAGTTTTAATGCTAAATATTAAGAAAAATATAATTTAATAATTTTGTAACATAAATATTAACGTACTGCACAGCTAATTCATCATCATCTTCAATCGGTATCATTTATTACTGGTGAGTACCTGTACATTAAACTTTATTTACTAAATTAAATTATTAGCCTTTAATTGAGCTATGTGTAGAAAGAGGTTTGGTAATAAGTAATACATATTTTATGAAAAAGAGGATAAATAAGTATACAAGGTATGATATAGCACGTAATGGAAGTACAGTGGACCCTCTGTTTTCGTTGAAAATTCTTTCCAGAATGCTGTTTGAGTGCTGTTACCGAACGAATTTGTTCCCATAAGGACAAATGTAAATTAGATTAGCCATTTCAGACCCCCTAAAATACACTTACAAAAGCACTTACGAAAATACACTTACATAATTGTTCGAGTTTGGAGGTGAACGAAAACCGAGGGTCCACTGTAGTTTGTTAGATTATGTAATGGTGGATAAAAGGTTGATGGGAAGGCTTCAGGATGTACATGTTTATAGAGGGGCAATGGATATATCAGATCATTATTTAGTTGTAGCTACAGTTAGAGTAAGAGGTAAATGGGACATAAGGAAAATGGTAACAGCAAGTAAGAGTGTATAAACTAAGGGAGGAGAAAGTTAGGGTGAGATATAAGCAACCATTGGCAGATAGGTGGGCTAATGCAAGTATGAGTAGTGAGGGGACGGGGTTGAAGAAGGTTAGGATAGTTTTAAAAATGCAGCATTAGAATGTGGGGCAGAATTTTGTGGCTATAGGAGGGTGGGTGCAGGAGGAAAGAGGAGTGACTGGTGGAATGAAGAAGTAAAGGGTGTGATAAAAGAGAAAAAGTTAGCTTATGAGAGGTTTTTACAAAACAGAAGTGTTATAAGAAGAGCAGAGTACTATATGGAGAGTAAAAGAAAGGTGAAGAGAGTGGTGCGAGAGTGCAAAAGGAGAGCAGATGAAAGAGTGGGAGAGGCACTGTCAAGAAATTTTGCTGAAAATAAGAACAAAATTTGGAGTGAGATAAAGAAGTTAAGAAAGCCTAGGGAAAGAATACATTTGTCAGTTAAAAACAGAGTAGGGGAGTTAGTAGATGGGGAGCTGGAGGTTTATGAAGGATGAGGTTAACCATAGAATTGATGAAGGAAAAAGGGTGAGTGGTGCATAAAACTCCAGAAGGTTTGTGAGACAGGATTTGCCTTCAATGAATCCATGCTGGTTGTCATTTATAATCTTGTTTCGTTCCAGGTACTCTACCATTCTCCCCTGATAATCTTCTCCATGACTTTGCATACTATACATGTCAGTGACACTGGTCTATAGTTTAATGCCTCGTTTCTGTCTCCTTTCTTAAAAATGGGAACTACATTTGCCATCTTCCATACCTCGGGTAGTTGCCCAGTTTCAAGGGATGTGTTGAAGATTGTGGTTAGTGGCACACACAGCCTCTCTGCTCCCTCTCAAGGAGCCATGAATGTCTGGTCCCGCCTTTGAGGATCAAGGTCTGCAGCTTCTTCACCTCCCTCAGTTGTGTGAGTCATCACACTTGTGGTATATTTCTGTTAAGTCCCCTCTATTCTGACTCCAGTCCTTCCTGTCTCCACTGTAATACAGTGGTACCCGTTACGATGGTCCCCAAACTCACCTTTTGTGTAGTTTATTTTTAAATGCTTTTGTAAGTGTATTTGGGGTCAAAAGGACTAGTCATTTACACTTTCTAGGAATATCTTGTTGGCATGACAGCATTCTGGAATGAAAATATCGCTAAACCGTCTCCACTGTAAATCGTACTTAAATCTCGTGTTGAGATCCTTACATACCTCTTGATCGTTTCTTGTGAGTTCCCCACCTTCTTTCCTCAGCCTGATCACATGGTCTTTGACTGTTGTCGTCCTCTAATGTGGCTATACAGCAGTTTCGGGTCAGATTTGACTTTCGATGCTATGTTGTTTTCGTACTGTCTGGGCCTCCCTCCTTGAGCTGTGCATACATACTCGTTTCCGCTCTTCGACTAATCTCCTTATTCTCCTGGGTCCTTTTCCTTCTGTGCTTTGGAAATTCTCTAGTGCACTTAGTTTTGCCTCCCTACACCTTTGGGTAAACCAAGGGCTCGTTCTGGTCTTCCCATTATTTCTGTTGCCTAGGGAACAAACCTTTCCTCTGCCTCCTTGCATTTTGTTGTTATGTATTCCATCATTTAATTTCACGCTTTCCTACCAATTCTCTGTCCCAATGAACCTCCTACAGGAAGTTCCTATGTGTAATTCCCCTTTTATAGTTTGGCTTTTCCATTCAACTCCTGTTACCCTCTCCACTTGTAACTCTACTATGTATTCAAAGCTCAGAACCACGTGATCACAGCTCCAAGGGACCTCTCATATGTGATGTCCTCGATGTCTGAACTGCTCAGGGTGAACACGAGGTCCAGTCTTGCTGGTTCATCTTCCCCTCTCTGGTAGTGTCCCTGACATGTTGATGCATGAGGTTTTCCAGTACCACATCTATCATTTTGGCTCTCCATGTTTGGGACCCCATGTGCTCAGGTTTTCCCAATCGATCTCCCTGTGGTTGAATCATAACCAGTAACTTTGCGCTGCTCAGTGAGCTCTTCTTGCCACCTCAGCCAGTGTGTCCACCATTGTTCTGTTCCTCTCTACATATTCTTCTCTTGGCTGCCTCAGTTCTGTGGTGGGTTATACATCACTGCAATGACAACCTTATGTTCCCAGACTGAATTGTACCTACTATGTAATCCCTTTCTCCAATCTCGTCCATGCCTTCCATTTCCTCAAATCCCCATCGGTTTTTATAAGCAGTGCAACCTTCCTCTCCCTCTGCTTCTATCTTTCCTCAGGATCTGATATCTCGGTTGAGAAGATTGCGTCTGTATTGTCTCGGTGAGTTTCATTTCTGTGACCGCTATGATGTCTGGGGACTTCTCATTGATTCTTCCATGCACTCATATTTATTCGTTATTTAATCCGCATTCGTATACCAAACCTTCAACTTCTTTTCTAAAACTATGGTCCTGGGAGAATATTGGGGTTGGGGGCAAAAGCCATGGCAGGGGTCTATGGGGGTTGTGGTGGGGGTGGGGTTTGTGATGTGGATGGTGGGAACAGAGGAACAGTGTGGGGTTTTTGGTTTGGATTGTTCAGTTGCTGGGTTGTCGTGGTTGGAGTCCTTCTGGAGGGTGTGTCTTCCCACCTGGGTCTGGGTTCTTCTGCTCATCTTCCTCATTGCCTCTCGTTCCTCCTCTTCTTTTTGTACCCTCTCTCTTCAGTATCGTCCTTTCTTCTTGTGTATATATGTGTGTGTGTGTGTGTGTGTGTGTGTGTGTGTGTGTGTGTGTGTGTGTGTGTGTGTGTGTGTGTGTGTACTCACCTAATTGTACTCACCTAATTGTGTTGCAGGGGTCAGGACTCAGCTCCTGGCCCGCCTCTTCACTTCCGCTACTGGGACTCTGCTCCATGAGCTTTATCATACCTCGTCTTAAAACTATGTATGGTTCCTGCCTCCACTATATCTTTCTCTAGACTATTCCACTTCCTGACTACTCTGTGGCTGAAGAAATGCTTCCTAACATCCCTTTGACTCATCTGAGTCTTCAGCTTCCAGTTGTGTCCCCTTGTTTCTGTGTTCCCTCTCTGGAACATCCTGTCCCTGTCTACCTTGTCGATTCCACTGCATATTTTGTATGTCGTTATCATGTCTCCTCTGACCCTTCTTTCCTCCAGTGTTGTTAGTCCTATTTCCCTCAACCTTTCTTCTGGACAGACCCTGAGTTGTGGAACTAGCCTTGTCGCAAACCTTTGCACTTTCTCTAGTTTCTTTACGTGCTTGACAGGTGTGGGTTCCAGACTGGTCTGCATATTCTAGTATGGGCCTGACGTACACGGTGTACAGTGTCTTGAACGATTCCTTGTTTAGGTAACGGAATGCTAATTTTAGGTTTGCCAGTCCCCTATACCAGTTATCTGGTTGATGTGTGCCTCCGAGACGTGCAGCGTTATACTCACCCCAAAGGGCTTTCTCCTTTGCCGAGGTTTGTAGCCTTTCCCTACCTGTCTCTGTCAGCGGTCTTCTTTGTCCTTCTCCGATCTTCTGACTTTGCATTTGGTGGGTTGAATTGAGGGGAAAAAAGTTCTAGACCAGATGTCAAGCGTCCAGGTCTTTTGAAGTCCGCGGTCCTCTTCCCATGTGATTCTCCTCATTAATTTCCATCATCTGGAAAAGAACACTTTAGTCTATCCCCCCTCATGTCGTTTACATATCCAAGAATAAACTGGTCCCAGGACTGACCCCCCGCGGTATGCTGCCATCACAGGCGCCCCGTGATACCTCACACCACCATGACCCGTTGTTGCCTCCCCGTAGGTTTCCCCGACCATTCAGTGCCCTTCCTGTTATCGCGCTTCCCAACCTTTTAATCTCATTTGAGGAAATGTGTGAAGGCCTTCCTAGTCCCGGAAAATGCAATCAACCCACCCTTCTCTCTCTTCCCTTCCTCTGTTATTTATCATAGAACTCTAGGAGGTTTTTACACAGGGGTTTTCCTTCCCGGAATCCTCTGTCTGGTGTTTATTATCCTGTTCAGCTGGGTGCTCCACCATTCTTTTCCTGATGATTTTCTCCAGGACTTTGCACACTATACATGTAAGTAAGGTCTATAGTTTAGTGCCTCTTTTCTGTCTCCTTTTTTTAAAAATGAGGACTACGTTGGTCTTCTTCCCTACCTCAGGTATCTGCCCCTTTTCAAGGGATGTGTTGAAAATTTTGGTAGGGCCACTCAGCCCCAGCCGAAGGGCCCAAAGGGGGATATTGTCCCGGGCCCTGCTTGGGGTATCAAGGTCACTGGTAACTCTTCACCTCCTCCTCAGTTGTGTGTGTGTGTGTAGGTTTTGCCGAATAGGTAAAACTGGTAAATTAGAAATTCATTTAAAA
>WNWK01005682.1:0-68433 GCA_009830355.1 Cherax destructor | reverse complement strand
AATGTCTTGACTGACTTACTGAATGTCTCGACTGACTTACTGAATGACTTGACTGACTGACTTACTAAATGACTTGATGACTGACTTACTAAATGACTTAACTGACTTACTAAATGACTTAACTGACTTACTGAATGGGCTGACTTACTGAATGACTTGACTGACTTACTGAATGACTTGACTGACTTACTGAATGACTTTATTAAAGTTAGAGACACTCAGTACAACCATCGACTTCAGTTCCAGAATCTCTACTATCCACCTCAGCCCAGTAGGGCCACAGCATAACTCTCCACTCTCTTCACAATCATCCACAAACATTAGCACCCACAATTTAAGGTAAATACTATTATTTCAGTTACATTTGTAGTCTTAAGCAGTAAAAACAACATAATACATCACGATAATGAACTACAATTACATATTCTCTCTTATATTTGTAAGATCTGTTGGTCTAAAAAAAACTTGTTTGGCTTTTTGGGGACTCTCAGGAACGTAACCCTATTTTTCCCATAAGTTCTTTTAATTATCTAACACGATTTTAGCTAACACGACGTTTTCAGGAACGTAACTACCGTGCTAAATGAGGGCCTACTGTAATAATTTATTGAGACATGGTACAGTGATACACGGTTGGGTAGACAAGATACATAGGTATTAATGAGATGTACATGCCAAAAGCCCCTAATATGCTATGCATTGCGCAGCTAACACTACAGACCACTACCCCACCTTCCTCATAACCAATCAATGCAAACTGCCTCAAGACACAAGTAAGAACTCATTTTGACTTCATGACAAGTCATCAGTAAATAATTTTATTTCAACATTAAATGACTTCGACTGGCACAGACAGCTGACAGCCACTATACTGGTGTGTTAAAAATTTTCTTAAAAAAAAAAAAAAACTAAGACACTGCTCAATTAAAACTAAACAGATCACAACAAAGAGACTAAACAGCCCATGGAATACAAATAGCATCCTCAAATCCATTGATAAAATACATCAATATGAAAAACAATTCAGACTGGGCTTAATAACAAAAGCACAAACTAAACGATATACGTATGTCAATACTCGCTAATCTAATATGAAAGTCTAAACAATTTTATTATGCAAGCAGATTTAACAAAATAAAAGGAGATATGAAAAAGACATGAAAACCCGCTCTGAAATCCTGGGCTCGAAAACTGTCCAGAAACAGAGATATAAGCTTAACTAAACCAGATGAACCTCACATCCAACCTGCAGACACTGCCAACAAACTTAATGTCTTCTTCTCTACTATAGGATCAAACTAGCAGGCAGAATTCCAACCTCAAACACTCAGGTGAAAAACTACCTTACTGGAAATTACGCAAATACAGCCTCTCTCACTTAATGACGTATATACTTGTTTACCGATGACTCAGACTTACGATGGGCTCTCTGACCAGTATGCATACCTAAATAATGTATATTAACAGCTGATTTCCTTTATTCTGTTTATTACAATATACAGTACACTACTGTATAAACATTTAAAAATATACTAAAAATGTTATAAATGGTGCAAAGATGACATTAAACAATATCAAAGATGACTGACACAAACCCACTACCATTATAGTATGCTCCTTGCTTAGCAACGACTTTGTTTATCGATGTGGTTTTAGAACGGAACTCCATCATTAAGTGAAGAGGCTGTTCTCTATATCTAGCTCCAACTAATCCTACTGAAGTCTCACTCATCATAAAGTCACTATTGCAACTCTGTTTAAGTAATCAGTGGAATCTTCAACTTTCCCATCCATACTCAAGATAGCAAGGGTTACCCCAATCCTCAAAGATGGCGATACAACTGAGGTAAATAACTATAGGCCTATATCAAACTTACCTGTACTATCTAAAATCTTTGAAAACATAATATGTACGTATAAGCAAGTCTACTCTTACCTAATATCTCACAACATACTTAACCCCTGCCAGTTTGGGTTTAGGTTAAAAAAGTATTAAACCATCATTACATACCTAAAATGTACAGTGGAACATCGGTTTTCGTGATTAATCCGTTCGAAAAAGTCTGACGAAAACCAAATCTTACGAAAATTGAAGCAATATTTCCCATCAGAAATAATGTAAATCCAATTAATTTGTTCCAGACACCCAAAAATATTAACAAAAAATACATTTAATAGAAAATAGCTATAGTTTTACATACAGAAAACAATGAGAAATAAATATGACTAATGAAATGGATAAATGAACATTTAACATCACTTTTACCTTTATTGAAGTCTCTTGTTGGTGTATGGAAGACAGCGAGGAGGGGAGAGGGAGGAGGAGAGGTTATTGTTTGGAAGGGGAATCCCCGTCCATAAGGAATTCAGGTATCAAGGCTCTATCCGGGGTTACTTCCCTTCTTTGTCTTTTATTGGCATTAGGACCAGCTTGAGTCACTGGACCCCTGTCGCACAAAAAATCTATCCAAAGAGGTCTGTTTCTGGTGTCTCTAAGATTTGCCTAAAATGGGACAAGGCATTGTCATTGAACATAATAATAAATTATTATGTTCAACTTATATTCAAATTTCACAACTTAAATACACAATTATACTTATTTTGTAAATTATCAACCATAATTTTTTACCATGTAGTCTACTATTAATTAATTTTAAGAATGCCCACAATGCTCAGCATATTAGGGGCTTTTGGCATGTACACCCTATTTATACCTAGAACTATGTAGTACATTTTTGTATCATGTCTAAATAAAAATTATTATTATTATTATTTTTTTTCCAACAAGTCGGCTGTCTCCCACCGAGGCAGGGTGACCCAAAAAGAAAGAAAATCCCCAAAAAGAAAATACTTTCATCATCATTCAACACTTTCACCACACTCATACATAATCACTGTCTTTGCAGAGGCACTCAGATACGACAGCTGAGAATAGTCCCTCCCAGCTGTCACTATCCCAGACCCCTCCTTTAAAGTGCAGGCATTGTACTTCCCATTTCCAGGACTCAAGTCCAACTAAATCAATTAACTGGTTTCCCTGAATCCCTTCACAAAATGTTACCCTGCTCACACTCCAACAGCTCGTCAGATCCCAAAACCATTCGTCTCCATTCACTCCTATCTAACACGCTCACACATGCTTGCTGAAAGTCCAAGCCCCTCGCCCACAAAACCTCCTTTACCCCTCCCTCCAACCTTTTCTAGGACGACCCCTACTCCGCCTTCCTTCCCCGTCTCCTCGTAATCCACAGTGGTATATTACAGACCATTCTGGAAAAATACCCTGACTTTGCTCCTGTAAATAAAGCATTGCCACGTGTGTGTGTGTGTGTATGTATGTGTATTGATTACCATTTTGTCCCATGCACAAGTCGATTGAAAACTGGGCCTGTTGTATGTGCGTGTGTGTGTGTATGTATATATGTGTGTGTATGTGTAATTTGTTCATGATTGTAACTATATATAATGTGATTATGATTCATTACCTTTGTAACTTGTCATGATTGTAACCAGCTCTACCTGGAGCTCATTACCTTTGTAACTTGTCATGATTGTGACCAGCTCTAGTTCATTACCTTTGTAACTTGTCTTGAGTGTGACCCCGCTCTACCTGGAGCTCATTACCTTTGTAACTTATCATAATTGTGACCAGATCTAGTTCATTACCGCTGTAACTTGTTCAGCTATCAAAACTTTGGAGTCCAGTCAATGGACCAATTATGTACCTCTGTAATCTTTTGACTACCGCCCACAGGATGGGTATGGGGTGCATAATAAAGATATTAAACTAAAACTTCCTTCCCCTACAGATTTATATGCTCTCCAAGTCATTCTACTTTGATCCATTCTCTCTAAGTGACCAAACCACCTCAACAACCCCTCTTCAGCCCTCTGACAAATACTTTTAGTAACTCCACACATTCTCCTAATTTCCACATTCCGAATTTTCTGCATAATATTTACACCACACATTGGCCTTAGACAGGACATCTCCACTGCCTCCAGCCGCCTCCTCACTGCAGCATTTGCAACTCATGCTTCACACCCATATAAGAGTGTTGGTACCACTATACTTTCGTACATTCCCTTCTTTGCCTCCATGGATAACGTTTTTTGTTTCCACAGATACCTCAACGCACCACTCACTTTTTTTCCTTCATCAATTCTATGGTTAACCTCATCCTTCATAAGCCCATCCGCTGACACGTCAACTCCCATATATTTGAAAACATTTACTTCTTCCATAATCCCTCTCTCCAATGTGATATCTAATTTTTCTTTATTTAAATCGTTTGATACCCTCATCACCTTACTCTTATCTATGTTCACTTTCAACTTTCTACCTTTACACACCCTCCCAAACTCGTCCACTAACCTTTGCAACTTTTCATTAGAATCTCCCATAAGCACAGTATCATCAGCAAAAAGTAACTGTGTCAACTCCCATTTTGCATTTAATTCCCCATAATTTAATCCCACCCCTCTCCCCAACACCTAGCATTTACTTCTTTTACAACCCCATCTATAAACATGTTGTTTGGAAACAGAGCTTGAACTTTAAATATGCAACTTAACATACTGATCAATGATTCCCCCATTACAAGACACACTGTGGGCAAATTTTAGGTCTTCACCTTGACTGCAAACTGAAATTTCATACTCACATACAGCACATAGTCAAGGTCTCTAAAACAGTAGTCATTTTCTCCAAATTACAGTATTATGTACCTCAAATGGCCCTGCTTACACTACCACTCTCTAATCTACCCTTACCTTACCTATGGTATTTGTGCTTGCAATCTACTACAACAAATCACCCTAAACCATTAATAACCCAACAAAAAACTGCTGTGTATTATCACCCATTCTTGTGCCAGACAACACACCCTCTGCTCTTCAAGAGTTTGAACTTACTTAATATACAAAATATACACTTTACATTACTGTGTCTATTATATATAAAGAATATTAAACTCCAATATAAACACTCCCCTTAAGATTCTTGACAGCTACAGCAAAACACACATTCACAACACAAGGCACAAAACTCTCTCTCAGACATCCCCCATATCCACCTCACCTTATGCAAAAATGCAATGCAAATATAAGGTCCCAAGATCTGGAAATCATTGTCCAAACCAGCAAAAGGTCCCTGTCTGCCAATCAATTTAGAGCTATAAATAAAAATCAACACTATGCTATACCAGACATAACCAACTCCTCCAACTACTTCCTGTTTCTTCACCATCTCTTAGTCTTTCCATAGCCTGAAATCATAGAGCCAGTTGGAAACTACTTAAGAAATCCCAAATAATTTAAGATCACTGAATCAGTTTAAAGTATGTATCAATACATACAGTGGAACCTCGATTTTCATTTGCCCTGGTTTTCGTCGAATTTGGTTTTCAACTACTTTTTTCATCAAAATTTTGTCCCAGTTTTCGTTCATCACCTCAGTTTTCGTCAGTCCGCTATACCAAATGTGTCTGCCTTCCCACGCCCACACAGAGCATCCCACGCGTTCTGAGTTAGTCTGGCTTTGTTTGTCATTGAGTGAGCATTACCCTGCATGTTCATCCGAAACATTTCGTAATAATACATTGTTTTTTGTGCTAAATAAGCCACCATGGGGCAAAAGAAAGTTCCGAGTGCCAGCCCTTTGATAAAGAAGGCAAGAAACATGATAGAATTCAAGAGGAGGAGGAAGAGAGAGGGGAGAATGTGCCTTCTTCAGTGATTAAGGATGTGTGCAAAGTGGAGTGAGTTGCAAAGTTTTGTGGAGAAATATCACCCTAACAAAACTGTTGCAAGCTGTGTCTGCAACATGTTCAATGACAATGCCTTGTCCCATTTTAGGCAAATCTTAAAGAGACGCCAGAAACAGACCTCTCTGGACATAATTTTTGTGCGACAGGGGTCCAGTGCCAGTAAAAGACAAAGGGAAGTAACCCCGGATAGGGACTTGATACCTGAAGTTCTTATGGAGGGGGGATTCCCCTTCGAACCAATAACCTCTCCTCCTCCCTCTCCCCTCCTCGCATCTTCCATATGCCAACAAGAGTCTTCAATAAAGGTAAAAGTGATATTAAATGTTCATTTATCCATTTTGTTAGTCCTTTATATTTATTTCTTATTGTTTTCTGTATTTAAAACTATAGTTATTCTCTATAAAATGTATTTTTTGTTAAGACTTTTGGGTGTCTGGAACGGATTAATTGGATTTACAATATTTCTTATGGGAAATATTGCTTCAGTTTTCGTCGAATTTGATTTTCGTCAGACTTTCTGGAACGAATTAATGACGAAAACCGAGGTTCCACTGTACTTAAAATTGTACTACTGTAAATTGTACATAATAGTTTTGCTACCCCTCTATTGTAAATTGTAATATTTTTGCTAGCTATCTTTTCTAATAATGCATAACAGAAATTTACCACTCAATAACCTATGTCTAGTCTTAAGTACTTGTAGGCATTAGGATTAGTCTTTCTGAAATACACATGCATGCTAGTGGCTTTCTTTTGTGCCTAACAATATTTTATTACATGTAAACTACATGTAATATAATACACAAAAAAATTAATTTAGTTTTTTATCGATAACTGCATAATTTAGACAGACCAGTAGGAAGAGGGAAATTTTATATATTCTATATTAAACATGGAAATTGTAAACATTTGCATTTACTTTAAACACAAAATTCATAAACAGAAATTCATTCATATTCGAGAGGAATTCTGTAGCTATTATGAAATATCATTACTCAACACCTCCAAGTTATGCATAACGCATTATAGCGAGTTTTCATGTAGGTGATATCTCGCTACTAAGAGGGTGTCATGGCCTCACCTAATTCCTCTTCTCGCATCTGCATTTCCTTTAGCTCCGACTGTATCTTCTCTTCTGCGGCAGTATGAGCGACGATACTGTTGTGAATGTGATTGGTTGGTTTTTGAGATTGTGACGTGTTATCCTGAATTACGTTGCTGTCCACTGGTTGTGGTTTCATTCTAGCCAATGTTTCACGCTGTATAACTGCTGCCTGTGGTTTACAGCATAAGGAATAAAACATGATACAAGGCACTTTGAAAAGATAATATCCAAATTAGTGATAATTAAAAATTTTTGCATACAGAGTAATGTTTAAAAATGTAGCACATTATTTTATAAATATATATACATATATGTGTGTGTGTTATACAGAGATCGTCGTTTAACACGATAGTTACGTTCCTGAAAACACCGTGGTAGTTAAAACCATGTTAGACAAACTTAAGAACTTATGGAAAATAGGGTTACGTTCCTGGGACCCCTAAAACCAAACAACTATTTTTTTAGACCAACACATCTTACAAAAATAAAAGTGAATATGTAATTGTAGTTCATTGTCATGATGTATTATGTTGTTTTTACTGCTTAACCCTTTTAGGGTCCAAGGCCCCTCTCCAAAACTCTTCTCAGGGTCCATGAATTTAAAAAATCCTTTTTTCTTATGAAATTAATTTTTTTTTTCTAAATCTAATAGGCTAAAAATACATTTTTGCGATCTATACTTACCGAGATATAGAGGATTGAAGTTGACAAATGGAACCGGTGACGGCAAATCGCTGACTGCCGGTCACCCGGTAATAGTTTTTTGTTTCTGAAGTTGTTTTCTGATCGTTTTTTTTTTTTTTTTCCAAATAACTTTTATGGCCTGTGAGACCAATATAAGTGCTGTTTTTCAAATATTCACTCGCTAATTATTACACAATAATCACATAAAGTTTGTTATCACTATTTTGTTTAAAAAATGTATTTACAAATTTTTACAATAACACATATTATTTATTTTTATTGTTCAACCATATATATCATACATAGAGTCACTGGACATGTTTCTAGAAGTTCTGCAGCCTGTGAAGTCTCTGAAACAGGTTCCATGCAGAGTGGTGTTTTACATTCCACACACATAAAACTAGTGTCTGCATTGTTGTAGGCGTTTTTGTATGTGCACAGACAAAACACTCTTCTGAGCCTTTACTTGCAAGCAGTAGCAGGCAGTTTTGTTAGGGAAGTGATCACCATACCTCAGACAAGAGGGTAGGTGTTGATGACTTGGTGTTCGGCGGGTTACTATTGCAGGTGTTGTTCCTTGGTACTTGAATATTATTTGTCTGATGACAGACAAACAAAATTGCCATATGGTGGTTTGTTTGTGGTCTTCAACTTATAAATATTATAAGCATTGAGCATGGTAATGTCCAGAATGTGAAAAAAGTTTTATGCAACACAATCTGCAAACCCAATCTGCATGTCACATTTGTCCACTAATCGATATTAGGGTGTAGTCCATCACAGCTGCAGGTTTTAGAATGGGTTCATTGGTCCCCTACTCACCCTGCCAGTGTCTGTCATTTCTTAGGTAAATTGATGACAACAGTGTGACATCTCGTTTGTCATGCCACCAAATGCCATGATGTCATTGGCAGCAAACGCCTACACCTGACCTCTACGAGTGCCTGCATTGAACCTAGGCATATGCTTATGATTTGCACGCACTGTACCGCCAGGAGCTGAGTCTCGACCCCTGCAAGCACAATTAGGTGAGTACATCTGTCAAGTTCACTCGCAAAAATCACTGAGGGAGGGGCTTGTGTATCAGTTATCAGTATATAATATATGCCCCTTACCAAGATATGGTTCCATCATTGTTCTAACCACATCACCAGAGACACCCAATAACTTCCTGGTATCTTGCAATGAAACTTCCAGTGTACACAATAATATCCAATACAATACCACTGTAGCAATCACAAAGCACAAACAACTTTATACCAAAGCGTTTCCTCTTTCTTGGTATATACTGCTTGAACGACAGTCTACCTTTGAACAGAATCAGTGACTCATCAATAACAAGCTTCCTGAAGGGATAAAAATGCATACTGAATTTCTTTTCAGATACAGAAACACATTTCTAATCTTATATAACCTGTCGTTTCTGTCAGGCCTGGTTTTGTCTGAGAAGTGGAGCATCCGTAACAGTAGCACAAATCGATTCACTGATATTATATCACTGAAACCTGGTGTTGCAATAGGCGGTCTGTCGACCAGATGATTTGACACTGTGCTTATACACATGTGGCATAAGCATTATTGTGGCAAAGAAAAGATACATCTCAGCCACAGTTGTCTTTTCCACCTGTTGAGGCATGATGTTGGTAAAAGTATTGTGTTTGCCATGGTGTACTCGAAGTATCTGTTGCTTTCCCTGACAATAATATCCATCAGGGGTTCATCAAAGAATAATTCAAAGCATTCCAGTTCAGTGGCATTGTTCCCAAGTGGACAAGATGGGCGTATTCCACATTGACTTTCATCAAACTGATGGGGACTGGGAATAAAATTGTCAGCTTCCTGCCAATCCCAGGTGCGGTCTGCTGGTGGGTACTGGATATTTACAGGTGGTTGTGGGGTTGTGGAAGTGGAGGTTGTGGTTGTGGGGTTGGTGGGTGGGTGAGGGTTGGCTTTGTTGTAGCTGAGCTGACTCAGTGGTGTCGGTGGCAGCATGGTCCACTGCTGGTGCCTCGCGCATGGCACCACCACCACTACCAGATGCTTGTACATTTCTCATCCCAATTGCAACACTATCATTGTCATTTTCACTATCACTTCCTGTTGTACACCCACGGGATGTACTCGAGATGTACTCCTTCCCTTGGAACAGCATATGGCACGCTACCAGAGCGCATATACCATCGTATATACTGACCCTTCACTGAGAATATTCTGCTCCCACTCGCTACTGGAACTGTTTTGAAGAGCTTGGATTTAATATTCACTATCACTATCATCACCATTGCTCACATCAGAGTCCGGGATATGAGTAAATAACAGTTTCCTCTTTGTTCTGGGGACAATTGAGCGTGAACAAGATGCCCAGCACCGGAGGTGGAAGGCTGAGGGTCGTCTGGGTTTTCCCCAATATTACCGGTATTATGGTCATTAGTTTCGGTCACAACCTCTCAAAACCTTGAAACCTCATCACTGACACTCACATCGGTGTTAGAACTACCACTGGGGAACAAAAGTGTCCCATCGCCGAGGAGTAAGGTGTTTCTTGTGCGAGGCATGGTGGACAAGGTGTACTAACATGGCGTTCCCACAATGCACCACTGGCTCCCGATTTTTTCCTACTGCGCACACTGGCCACGCAGACCCATTCTCTCACCACTAGGCCTACCAGCCATTTCGCGCTTAATTTGAAGGCAATAGAATTTAGGCATACTAGTACATCAATAACCCCAGTGCATAAGTCGTACTAGTACGAACATAACCCTGAAAGGGTTAAGATTACAAATGCAACAGAAATAATAGTATTTCTTACCTTAAATTGTGGTGCTGGTGTTTGTGGATGATTGTGCAGAGTGGAGAGTTATGCTGTGGCCCTACTGGGCTGAGGTGGATGGTAGAGGTTCTGGTACTGAAGTCGATGGTTTTACTGGAGTGTGCATAAATTCTGTAATGGATTTCTGTTCTATTTTACCTCGCAGTATATTATACAACTGACGGTAGGCATCAGCTGCTCTAGACACTGTTTCAGGGTCCTCTTCAATGAAAAAGTCTAACTTTAAGTCAGTCAGTAAATCAGTCAAGTCAGTAAGTCAATCAGTCAGTAAGAATAAGAAGTTTATTTTGACATGATACATAGTTGTACAAAGGAATATAATAGTTGGGTGTACATGCCAAAAGCCCCTTTGTATGCTGACCATTTCGGGCAAACTTAATATTAACTTAATTCAAATTAAAATTCAAAATTCAAAGATTAATAAGGCAATAACAGATCATTATATGGACCTTTGATGAGTTACAGCGAGTACAAGAGAATTAAGTTTAAATAGGTAATGCTATCAGGCTTTAACCAGGGTTTTGGTCGTACTAGTACGCCTAAATTCTAGCGCCCTCAAATCAAGCAGAAACAGGCTGGTAGGCCTAGATGTAGAGAATGGGTCTGTGTGGTCAGTGTGCGCAGTATAAAAAAATCCTGCACCACACAGTGCATAATGAGGAAAAACAACTGACCGTGTTTTTGTTTAAAACAGCGACTTTGCAGTCTATTTTCGTATGGTATTTATGCTTGTATTCTCATTTTCTTAGTCTCATTTGATAGAATGGATGATATATTACAGAAATAGAGATAATTTTGACTGGTTTCACGATGACAAGTACCTTGAAACTGAGCGCAAAGTAGCGAAAATGTTAAATTTTTGGCTATGTTCAAGAGTAAACAAATCACACCATGCATCCAATACACATCAACTGGGTGTATACATAGCAGTTGTATACATAACATTAAATCTTATTTTTTGTGAGAATAAAAATTCCAAATGGAAAGCAAAAGTAATGTAAAAGGGGCCTGGAGACGTGACTAATGAACAGATAAAATGTTATTTGAGTGCCAGGAATGTCTGTCTCGTTTATTCTGGACCCTATTTTGAAATTGGCATCTTTTGAAATTTGTGTGAAATTGGCCAAATTGTGAATTTCTGACCACCTTATTGGGTAGTTGAAATCGGTAAATTGGCTGTATCTTGTACTCAATTGATAGAACAAATGGAATTCTAGCGAAATAGCTATAATTTTAGTAGACTGAAATATTGGAATTTGCCGAAAATAGGGCTCAAAGTGGGCGAAATCGCCGATGCATAAATGTCATCGATACCGCTAACTTCGCAAAAGCATAATTCCGTTAGTTTTCGATTAAATTTCATAATTTTGGTGTCGTTGTGATCGGAAAAAGATTCTCTATCATTTCATAAGAATTTTTTTTTTCCAAAAAATTTGGGACCCTGAGAACAAGTTTCGGAGAGGGCCTGTGGACCCTGAAAGGGTTAAGACAATGAAAGTTAAGCATCCTAATTTTGAAGTAATGAGTATATGGTTGAGCAATCCTTAGCACAATATACATTAATGAAGTTGAATTAATTTTAAGTTGAGCAGTCTTAACTTATTTAGAAGTTTTTTGAATGGCTTTTGAGTAACTGGTAGGTATTAAGTATGGTTTGTCTGGTTAATTGTGGGTGATGAGGTGATTTCTAAGTAGGGACTTAAATTGATTTGCAGGCAGGGGTCCTTTAGTGTGTCAGTTGGTCTGTCAAGTAAGTCAGTTAGTAAATCAGTCAGTCAGTCAGTCATCACACAAACTCATATTTACCTCATTCTATTTATGTGCACATAAATGTTACGGCAACAGGCTATCTCTTGTCTAATATCTCTATTTTCTTTGTTAATTCTAAGACTTAAATGCTTAAACCTTTTCTTGCCACTTTCAGCAACACTTGTATGCCTACTGGGTGCCATGATTGCTTGGCAGATTTAAGATATGGCAATTAAAAGATCTAAACTCAATCCACAAATAAAAATAAACACAGATAGCTCCTAGCAGAGGATGGTCCTACACACGTATGAACCCAAGGCTGGGACAAGGGTGGTAGAGGGGGATGGCGGTAGGTCTCCCCCGTTGACTCAGTGGTCTAACCTACATCCAGGCAGAGTGTATCCTATGGGTGACACTCCAAATTTTTTCCCCTCCCGCAAACTGAACCATGTTAATTTAACTTACGAAGTGTTATACAAAAATATGTTGCAATTCTTCAATAGTGCTATAACCAAAACATGCCAAACAAAACCGTGTTAAATGACAGTCTACTGTGTATATACAGTGGACCATTGCAAATTCGTGGCTTCAGTAATTCGCGGATTTTTCCTTAGAACCTAACTAATAATTGTTTGCGGAAATCCCCACAAATTCGCAGAATTTTTTTGGTTTTTTTTTTCATGGCAATACAGTGGACCCTAGAGTTACAAGCACCGAAATTGTACACTTATGTAAGTATAATATTGTAAGTGCTTTTGTAAGTGTATTTTGGGGTCTGAAATGGACTAACCTACTTGACATTATTTCTTAAGGGAGTAAATTCGTTCGGTAATGGCACTTGAGCAGGATTCTGGAATGAATTATGCTCGTAACTCGGGGATCCACTTCATATAATTTTTTATGAGTTTTAATGCTAAATATTAAGAAAAATATAATTTAATAATTTTGTAACATAAATATTAACGTACTGCACAGCTAATTCATCATCATCTTCAATCGGTATCATTTATTACTGGTGAGTACCTGTACATTAAACTTTATTTACTAAATTAAATTATTAGCCTTTAATTGAGCTATGTGTAGAAAGAGGTTTGGTAATAAGTAATACATATTTTATGAAAAAGAGGATAAATAAGTATACAAGGTATGATATAGCACGTAATGGAAGTACAGTGGACCCTCTGTTTTCGTTGAAAATTCTTTCCAGAATGCTGTTTGAGTGCTGTTACCGAACGAATTTGTTCCCATAAGGACAAATGTAAATTAGATTAGCCATTTCAGACCCCCTAAAATACACTTACAAAAGCACTTACGAAAATACACTTACATAATTGTTCGAGTTTGGAGGTGAACGAAACCGAGGGTCCACTGTAGTTTGTTAGATTATGTAATGGTGGATAAAAGGTTGATGGGAAGGCTTCAGGATGTACATGTTTATAGAGGGGCAATGGATATATCAGATCATTATTTAGTTGTAGCTACAGTTAGAGTAAGAGGTAAATGGGACATAAGGAAAATGGTAACAGCAAGTAAGAGTGTATAAACTAAGGGAGGAGAAAGTTAGGGTGAGATATAAGCAACCATTGGCAGATAGGTGGGCTAATGCAAGTATGAGTAGTGAGGGGCGGTTGAAGAAGGTTAGGATAGTTTTAAAAATGCAGCATTAGAATGTGGGGCAGAATTTTGTGGCTATAGGAGGGTGGGTGCAGGAGGAAAGAGGAGTGACTGGTGGAATGAAGAAGTAAAGGGTGTGATAAAAGAGAAAAAGTTAGCTTATGAGAGGTTTTTACAAAACAGAAGTGTTATAAGAAGAGCAGAGTACTATATGGAGAGTAAAAGAAAGGTGAAGAGAGTGGTGAGAGTGCAAAGGAGAGCAGATGAAAGAGTGGGAGAGGCACTGTCAAGAAATTTTGCTGAAAATAAGAACAAAATTTGGAGTGAGATAAAGAAGTTAAGAAAGCCTAGGGAAAGAATACATTTGTCAGTTAAAAACAGAGTAGGGGAGTTAGTAGATGGGGAGCTGGAGGTTTATGAAGGATGAGGTTAACCATAGAATTGATGAAGGAAAAAGGGTGAGTGGTGCATAAAACTCCAGAAGGTTTGTGAGACAGGATTTGCCTTCAATGAATCCATGCTGGTTGTCATTTATAATCTTGTTTCGTTCCAGGTACTCTACCATTCTCCCCTGATAATCTTCTCCATGACTTTGCATACTATACATGTCAGTGACACTGGTCTATAGTTTAATGCCTCGTTTCTGTCTCCTTTCTTAAAAATGGGAACTACATTTGCCATCTTCCATACCTCGGGTAGTTGCCCAGTTTCAAGGGATGTGTTGAAGATTGTGGTTAGTGGCACACACAGCCTCTCTGCTCCCTCTCTAAGGAGCCATGGGGAGATGTCTGGTCCCATCGCCTTTGAGGTATCAAGGTCACTTAGCAGCTTCTTCACCTCCTCCTCAGTTGTGTGTATGTCATCCAACACTTGTTGGTATATTTCTTGTTGGTGTCCCCCTCTATTCTGACTTCCCAGAGTCCTTCCTGTCTCCACTGTAAATACGTACTTAAATCTCGTGTTGAGATCCTTACATACCTCTTGATCGTTTCTTGTGAGTTCCCCACCTTCTTTCCTCAGCCTGATCACCTGGTCTTTGACTGTTGTCGTCCTCCTAATGTGGCTATACAGCAGTTTCGGGTCAGATTTGACTTTCGATGCTATGTTGTTTTCGTACTGTCGCTGGGCCTCCCTCCTTAGCTGTGCATACATACTCGTTTCCGGCTCTTCGACTAATCTCCTTATTCTCCTGGGTCCTTTTCCTTCTGTGCTTTGGAAATTCTCTAGTGCACTTAGTTTTTGCCTCCCTACACCTTTGGGTAAACCAAGGGCTCGTTCTGGTCTTCCCATTATTTCTGTTGCCCTTGGGAACAAACCTTTCCTCTGCCTCCTTGCATTTTGTTGTTATGTATTCCATCATTTAATTTACTGACTTTCCTACCAATTCTCTGTCCCAATGAACCTCCTACAGGAAGTTCCTATGTGTAATTCCCCCTTTTATAGTTTGGCTTTTCCCATTCAACTCCTGTTACCCTCTCCACTTGTAACTCTACTATGTATTCAAAGCTCAGAACCACGTGATCACTAGCTCCAAAAGACCTCTCATATGTGATGTCCTCGATGTCTGAACTGCTCAGGGTGAACACGAGGTCCAGTCTTGCTGGTTCATCTTCCCCTCTCTGGTAGTGTCCCTGACATGTTGATGCATGAGGTTTTCCAGTACCACATCTATCATTTTGGCTCTCCATGTTTCGGGACCCCCATGTGGCTCCAGGTTTTCCCAATCGATCTCCCTGTGGTTGAAATTGCCCATAACCAGTAACTTTGCGCTGCTCGAGTGAGCTCTTCTTGCCACCTCAGCCAGTGTGTCCACCATTGTTCTGTTCCTCTCTACATATTCTTCTCTTGGCTGCCTCCAGTTCTGTGGTGGGTTATACATCACTGCAATGACAACCTTATGTTCCCCAGACTGAATTGTACCTACTATGTAATCCCTTTCTCCAATCTCGTCCATGCCTTCCATTTCCTCAAATCCCCATCGGTTTTTTATAAGCAGTGCAACCCTTCCTCTCCCTCTGCTTCTATCTTTCCTCAGGATCTGATATCTCGGTTGAGAAGATTGCGTCTGTTATTGTCTCGGTGAGTTTCATTTCTGTGACCGCTATGATGTCTGGGGACTTCTCATTGATTCTTCCATGCCACTCATATTTATTCGTTATTTAATCCGCATTCGTATACCAAACCTTCAACTTCTTTTCTAAAACTATGGTCCTGGGAGAATATTGGGGTTGGGGAGCAAAAGCCATGGCAGGGGTCTATGGGGGGTTGTGGTGGGGGTGGGGTTTGTGATGTGGGTGGTGGGAACAGAGGGATCAGTGTGGGGGTTTTTGGTTTGGATTGTTCAGTTGCATTGGGGTTGTCGTGGTTGGAGTCCTTCTGGAGGGTGTGTGCTTCCCACCTGGGTCTGGGTTCTTCTGCTCATCTTCCTCATTGCCTCTCGTTCCTCCTCTCGTCTTTGTACCCTCTCTTTCAGTTTCGTCCTTTCTTCTTGTGTATATATTGTGTGTGTGTGTGTGTGTGTGTGTGTGTGTGTGTGTGTGTGTGTGTGTGTGTGTGTGTGTGTGTGTGTGTGTGTGTGTGTGTGTGTACGTACTCACCTAATTGTACTCACCTAATTGTGGTTGCAGGGGTCGAGACTCAGCTCCTGGCCCCGCCTCTTCGCTGTCCGCTACTGGGACTCTGCTCCATGAGCTTTATCATACCTCGTCTTAAAACTATGTATGGTTCCTGCCTCCACTATATCTTTCTCTAGACTATTCCACTTCCTGACTACTCTGTGGCTGAAGAAATGCTTCCTAACATCCCTTTGACTCATCTGAGTCTTCAGCTTCCAGTTGTGTCCCCTTGTTTCTGTGTTCCCTCTCTGGAACATCCTGTCCCTGTCTACCTTGTCGATTCCCCGCAGTATTTTGTATGTCGTTATCATGTCTCCTCTGACCCTTCTTTCCTCCAGTGTTGTTAGTCCTATTTCCCTCAACCTTTCTTCATAGGACAGACCCCTGAGTTGTGGAACTAGCCTTGTCGCAAACCTTTGCACTTTCTCTAGTTTCTTTACGTGCTTGACCAGGTGTGGGTTCCAGACTGGTGCTGCATATTCTAGTATGGGCCTGACGTACACGGTGTACAGTGTCTTGAACGATTCCTTGTTTAGGTAACGGAATGCTAATTTTAGGTTTGCCAGTCGCCCATATACTGCCGCAGTTATCTGGTTGATGTGTGCCTCCGGAGACGTACTTGGCGTTATACTCACCCCAAGGTCTTTCTCCTTTGCCGAGGTTTGTAGCCCTTGTCCACCTAGCCTGTACTCTGTCAGCGGTCTTCTTTGTCCTTCTCCGATCTTCATGACTTTGCATTTGGTGGGATTGAATTCGAGAAGCCAGTTGCTAGACCAGATGTCAAGCTTGTCCAGGTCTGTTTGAAGTCCTGCTTGGTCCTCTTCCGATGTGATTCTCCTCATTAATTTCACATCATCTGCGAACAGAGACACTTCTGAGTCTATCCCATCCGTCATGTCGTTTACATATACCAAGAATAACACTGGTCCTAGGACTGACCCCTGCGGTATGCTGCTCATCACAGGCGCCCACTGTGATACCTCATCACGCACCATGACCCGTTGTTGCCTCCCTGTGAGGTATTCCCTGACCCATTCCAGTGCCCTTCCTGTTATACATGCTTGTTCTTCCAACTTCTTTACTAATCTCATGTGAGGAACTGTGTCGAAGGCCTTCCTGCAGTCCAGGAAAATGCAATCAACCCACCCTTCTCTCTCTTGCCTTACCTCTGTTACTTTATCATAGAACTCTAGGAGGTTTGTTACACAGGATTTGCCTTCCCGGAATCCGTGCTGTCTGGTGTTTATTATCCTGTTCAGCTCGAGGTGCTCCACCATTCTTTTCCTGATGATTTTCTCCAGGACTTTGCACACTATACATGTAAGTGACACCGGTCTATAGTTTAGTGCCTCTTTTCTGTCTCCTTTTTTAAAGATGAGGACTACGTTGGTCTTCTTCCATACCTCAGGTATCTGCCCATTTTCAAGGGATGTGTTGAATATTATGGTAAGTGGCACACTCAGTACCTCAGCTCCTTCCCGAAGAACCCACAGGGAGATATTGTCCGGACCCATCGCCTTTGAGGTATCAAGGTCACTGAGTAACTGCTTCACCTCCTCCTCAGTTGTGTGTGTGTGTAGGTTGTGCCGAATAGGTAAAACTGGTAAATTAGCAAGAATTCATTTAAAATCAAGTCCTTTCTAAAATTTTCTCTTATACGTTTAAAGATATATTTTTTAATTTATGTTAATGTAAAAAATAATAATTTTGTACCAAAAGAATCTTAGAAAACTTACCCAACCTTATTATAAGAAGTGCAATTTAATTTAGCCTAATCGAACTAAATATATTTTAGATAAGTTTACAATAATTTTACAGGTAGTAGGTTGGTAGACAGCAACCACCCAGGGAGGTACTACCGTCCTGCCAGGTGACTGTGAAAGTGAAACCTGAAACTGTTTTACATGATGGTAGGATTGCTGGTGTCTTTTTTCTGTCTCATAAACACGCTGGATAACAGGTATATCTAGCTACTTCTACTTACACTTTAGGTCACACTACACAGGCATGCACATGCATATATATACATACACACATCTAGGTTTTTCTTCTTTTTCTTAATAGCTCTTGTTCTTTTTATTTTCTCTATTGTCCATGGGGAAGTGGAAAAGAATCTTTCCTCCGTAGGCCATGCGTGTCGTATGAGGCGACTAAAATGCCGGGAGCAATGGGCTAGTAACCCCTTCTCCTGTACACATTTACTAAAAAAGAGAAGAGAAATTTTATAAAACTGGGTTGTTTGAATGTGCGTGGATGTAGTGCGGATGATAAGAAAGAGATGATTGCTGATGTTATGAATGAAAAGAAGTTGGATGTCCTGGCCCTAAGCAAAACAAAGCTGAAGGGGTTAGGCGAGTTTCAGTGTGGAGAAATAAATGGGATTAAGTCAGGAGTATCTGAGAGAGTTAGAGCTAAGGAAGGCACAGCAATAATGTTGAAGGATCAGTTATGGAAGGAGAAGAGGGAATATAAATGTGTAAATTCAAGGATTATGTGGATTAAAATAAGGGTCAGATGCGAAAAGTGGGTCATAATAAGCGTGTATGCACCTTGAGAAGAAAGGAGTGTAGAGGAGAGAGAGAGATTTTGGGAGATGTTAAGCGAATGTATAGGAACTTTTGAACCAAGTGAGAGAGTAATTGTGGTAGGGGACCTAAATGCTAAAGTAGGAGAAACATGTAGAGAGGGTGTGGTAGGTAAGTTTGGGGTGCCAGGTGTAAATGATAATGGAAGCCCTTTGATTGAACTTTGTATAGAAAGGGGTTTAGTTATAGGTAATACATATTTTAAGAAGAGGATAAATAAGTATACAAGATATGATGTAGGGCGTAATGACAGTAGTTTGTTGGACTACGTATTGGTAGATAAAAGACTGTTGAGTAGACTTCAGGATGTACATGTTTATAGAGGGGCCACAGATATATCAGATCACTTTTTAGTTATAGCTACAGTGGGAGTAAAAGGTAGATGGGATACAAGGAAAATAGAAGCAGTAAGTAAGAGAGAGGTGAAGGTTTATAAACTAAAAGAGGAGGCAGTTAGGGTAAGATATAAACAACTATTGGAGGATAGATGGGCTAGTGAGAGTGTAGGCAATGGGGTCGAGGATGTATGGGGTAGATTTAAAAATGTAGTGTTAGAGTGTTCAGCAGAAGTTTGTGGTTACAGGCGAGTGGGTGCGGGAGGGAAGAAGAACGATTGGTGGAATGATGATGTAAAGAGAGTAGTAAGGGAGAAAAAGTTAGCATATGAGAGGTTTTTACAAAGTAGAAGTGATGCAAGGAGGGAAGAGTATATGGAGAGAAAAAGAGAGGTTAAGAGAGTGGTGAAGCAATGTAAAAAGAGAGCAAATGAGAGAGTGGGTGAGATGTTATCAACAAATTTTGTTGAAAATAAGAAAAAGTTTTGGAGTGAGATTAATAAGTTGAGGAAGCCTAGGGAACAAATGGATTTGACAGTTAAAAATAGGAGAGGAGAGTTATTAAATGGAGAGTTAGAGGTATCGGGAAGATGGAGGGAATATTTTGAGGAGTTGTTAAATGTTGATGAAGACAGGAGGAATAACATCTTGTAGGAGTGTGGAAGAGCCAGTTGTGAGTGTGGGGGAAGTTCGTGAGGCAGTGGGTAGAATGAAAGGGGGTAAGGCAGCTGGGATTGATGGGATAAGGATAGATATGTTAAAAGCAGGAGGGGATATAGTTTTGGAGTGGTTGGTGCTATTATTTAATAAATGTATGGAAGAGGGTAAGGTACCTAGGGATTGGCAGAGAGCGTGTATTGTTCCTTTGTATAAAGGCAAAGAGGACAAAAGAGAGTGCAAAAATTATAGGGGAATAAGTCTGTTGAGTGTACCTGGTAAAGTGTATGGTAGAGTTATTATTGAACGAATTAAGTGTAAGACAGAAAGCAGGATAGCAGATGAACAAGGGGCTTTAGGAAAGGTAGGGGGTGTGTAGACCAAGTGTTTACAGTGAAACATATAGGTGAACAGTATTTGGATAAGGGTAAAGAGGTTTTTGTGGCATTTATGGATTTGGAAAAGGCATATGATAGGGTGGATAGGGGGGCAATGTGGCAGATGTTGCAGGTGTATGGAATAGGAGGTAGGTTACTGAAAGCAGTGAAGAGTTTTTGAGGATAGTGAGACTCAGGTTAGAGTGTGTAGGAGGGAGGGGGACTATTTCCCAGTAAAAGTGGGCCTTAGACAAGGATGTGTGATGTCACCGTGGTTGTTCAATATATTTATAGATGGGGTTGTAAGAGAAGTGAATGCGAGGGTCTTGGCAAGAGGTGTGGGGTTAAAAGATAAAGAATCAAATATAAAGTGGGAGTTGTCACAGTTGCTTTTTGCTGATGACACTGTGCTTTTGGGAGATTCTGAAGAGAAGTTGCAGAGGTTGGTGGATGAATTTGGTAGGGTGTGTAAAAGAAGAAAATTGAAGGTGAATATAGGAAAGAGTAAGGTGATGAGGATAACAAAAAGATTAGGTGACGAAAGATTGGATATCAGATTGGAGGGAGATAGTATGGAGGAGGTGAATGTATTCAGATATTTGGGAGTGGACATGTCAGCAGATGGGTCTATGAAGGATGAGGTGAATCATAGAATTGATGAGGGGAAAAGGGTGAGTGGAGCACTTCGGAGTCTGTGGAGACAAAGAACTTTGTCCATGGAAGTAAAGAGGGGAATGTATGAGAGTATAGTTATACCAACACTCTTATATGGGTGTGAAGCATGGATGATGAATGTTGCAACGAGGAGAAGGCTGGAGGCAGTGGAGATGTCATGTCTGAGGTCAATGTGTGGTGTGAATATAATGCAGAGAATTCAGAGTTTGGAAATTAGGAGGAGGTGCGGGATTACCAAAACTATTATCCAGAGAGCTGAGGAGGGGTTGTTGAGGTGGTTCGGACATGTATAGTGTATAAATCTGTAGTGGAGGGAAGGTGGGGTAGGGGTCGGCCTAGGAAAGGCTGGAGGGAGGGGGTAAAGGAGGTTTTGTGTGCGAGGGGCTTGGACTTTCAGCAAGCATGTGAGAGTGTATTTGATAGGAGTGAATGGAGACAAATGGTTTTTGATACTTGACGTGCTGTTGGAGTGTGAGCAAAGTAACATTTATGAAGGGATTCAGGGAAACCGGCAGGCCGGACTTGAGTCCTGGAGATGGGAAGTACAGTGTCTGCACTCTGAAGGAGGGGTGTTAATGTTGCAGTTTTATAACTGTAGTGTAAAACACCCCTCTGGCATGACAGTGATGGAGCGAATGATGATGAAAGTTTTTCTTTTTCGGGCCACCCTGCCTTGGTGGTAATCGGCCGATGTGTTAATAAAAAAAATAAAAATACAATAATTTCATAATAAACAAACACAATGAAATATATTATTTTCGTTAGGTTCAGAGTGATATTTGTGAAATTATTAGGCAAGAAGAGTATTGCTATTTAAGCCAAAATCGCACACACACACACACACACATATATATATATATATATATATATATATATATATATATATATATTTATAAAATAATGTGCCACATTTTTTAAACACTGCTCTGCATGCAAAAATTTTAACTATATATTTTATTCAACCATAAAACAAATCTTTATGATTCCTTAATGATTATTAAATTGTAAAATATCTTAACTTAGGCATTACATATCTGCAGGAAAACTTTCACATGCACTGTAACTAAAGTACAAAAAAAATGCAAAAAAAAAACTATTTTCTTCAAGTCAGGCAATTAATATTCACACTAAAGCAACTAAAATGCCTTTAATATTCCCACTGTATAAAATATTTGAATGAGAAAGAATAAACTCAAAACTATATTAAGAAGAAATGCTTCATGAAAATGTCAAGATGAGAGCACCTTTGGCTCGACCCTCATAGGTCTGGTGGGGATGCCCCGGGATGTGGATGTGGTGTGGGTAAGGGGAGGCGATGCAAATGCAGAGCCGGTCATCTTGCCCCGAGAAGCTATAAACTTCTGCATAAGTCCCTTGGGTGCTCGTGGATTGGTGAGGGATGAAGTACCAGTACTAGCCAAGTTGTTGGTGGAAAGACTCCTGGAAAGCCCTCTGGTTAATGCAGGGGAAGGGGTAAAGTTGGGAATTGGAGAAGACGGACTGCGGGGTGACAGACTACGTTTCGGGGTAGATGAAGGTGTGCTGAAGTTGCTAAGTCGGGAAGGAGCAGGTCGTGTCCGTGGGCTCTCGTTCTGGCTCTGGTCAGTAAAATCTGACATGCGGGTCACCTACAGTAAAGGAGTGAAGTAATGTGTAAGTTACTTTACTTTTGCAACTACACGACAATACATCTCAAAAATAAGTTGAAATTGTAATAACTAAAATTTATAAATTATGCATATTTTGCAAGCCACAATTTTTTTTCCAGACAATAAGCTTAGTATTTACAGCATTATTCACCCAAATTCAGTATAGGAACTGGTATATAAAAGCTCAAAAGGCACTGGCTTAACACTAAATGCTGCTCATCACTAGCATTTCTAAGACCTCAGCATGATTCCCAACAGTGGAAGCCTCACACTACAAACATTTTTTTAGGTTACCGTTATATCAACTCCAGTGAAGGGCTTTCCTGTTTTCATGAATTTTTTTCTTCTAACTTTTACAGGCCTCTCAAAAAAGATATATTTTTCACCAAATCCTCGGGTCAGCTTTAGAAAAAATAAAAATTTCATAATGGAAGTTTCCCAACATTAATGTAGCTTAATTAATTAGATTTTCAATGATCGTAATAACCTTAAAAGGCTTAGTTTCTTGGGAGAGTTTGCAACAGTTATAAATATATAATGTAGTACAATTTTTGTTCAATCGCTAGTAGTGAAAGCAAGTCTTAACAATTAATTAAGGTATAAAACTATAGGAAAATTTTCAGGCTTAATTATCAAGCAACATGTAAATTAAAAATTAACAATTAAATTTATGAAGGCAGCCACAGAAGGCGATAGTGCACAGTAAAAGCTGTGTGTGGCACTTACTTTAGCATCAACTGTGTCCTCTGACATTGTCAGGATCTTTCCAGCATCTCTAAGTTCCATCTCCTTCATGCTTGTTTCTTGAATCTCCAACTGAATCCTATTGGTAGCCAAACGGTGCTGGACATCCCGGCCATCATTGTTGACGACAGGGGTCGTCCGTGCCAATGTAGTCTGGCTAGAGGAACGACTAGTAGAGCTGTTGATAGAATTTGTGATGCCCTTCTCCCTCCTGTAGGCTTCCTCTCGTTCCCTGGCTAAGCGGATCTCCCTCTCGATGACAGACTCCTTCTGCATCCTGCCAAGAAATCACATTTGTAACTTAAGGGCTCAAAGTTGGCTGACACCTTATTAATAGGTTCCATAAATAAAAGAACTACTATACATACGTATATTACTGTATGGAGTGACAGTAAATAGTACTAGATCCTGTACACATGGTCACAAGGCAATAACTACTGCATGGTCAATGACACTAACATAGGCTCTCAGATAATTTCTGATGAGGACACTAGACAGTAGTTTAAACGAGACCTTACCAACGAAATATAGCTTTATTGCAAACACTTGTGCACTGTTGTCTTGGCTTTAGATTACTGCTAGCCAGAATTCCTAACTCTTTTTCACATTCAGAGTGATCAATATCTACATTATTCAATTTGTGTCAGGGTTATTTTGTCAGATCTAGAACCTTGCATTTGTCTACATTAAACTGTATTTGCCACTTCTCTGACCACTGCATCAACCTATACAGATCTTCCTGTAGTGCTCTAGTGTCCTAATCAGAATTAATCTTACTATTTTAGTGTCAACGGCAAACTATGTTGCTATTTATTCCCTCATCTATGTTGTTTATGTATATTGTGAAAAACAAACGGCCCGATATTGACCCCAACTGTGTAAACCGCTAGTGACACGTTCCCACTCTTCTTTTTAACAACGACTTCTTCAATCATGTCTAGCCAGGAAAATCAGTTTCTATTCCATGGGCCTGTACTTTCCTCAATCTCATATGTGGCTGTGTTGGCTGATGTAGGCTGTGGCTGTGTTGACTGATGTAGGCTGTGGCTGTGTTGGCTGATGTAGGTGTGGCTGTGTTGGTTGATGTAGGCTGTGGCTGTGTTGGCTGATGTAGGCTGTGGCTGTGTTGGCTGATGTAGGCTGTGGCTGTGTTGGCTGATGTAGGCTGTGGCTGTGTTGGCTGATGGCTGGTGTTGCTGATGTAGGCTGTGGCTGTGTTGGCTGATGTAGGCTGTGGCTGTGTTTATCGGTGGTTGATGTAGGCTGTGGCTGTGTTGGCTGATGTAGGCTGTGGCTGTGTTGGCTGATGTAGGCTGTGGCTGTGTTGGCTGATGTAGGCTGTGGCTGTGTTGGCTGATGTAGGCTGTGGCTGTGTTGGCTGATGTAGGCTGTGGCTGTGTTGGCTGATGTAGGCTGTGGCTGTGTTGGCTGATGTAGGCTGTGGCTGTGTTGGCTGATGTAGGCTGTGGCTGTGTTGGCTGATGAGGCTGGTGTGTTGGCTGATGTAGGCTGTGGCTGTGTTGGCTGATGTAGGCTGTGGCTGTGTGCGCTGATGTAGGCTGTGGCTGTGTTGGCTGATGTAGGCTGTGGCTGTGTTGGCGGGCTGTTTGATGTAGGCTGTGGCTGTGTTGGCTGATGTGGCTGTGGCTGTGTTGGCTGAGGCTGTGTTGTGATGTAGGCTGTGGCCTAGTGGCTTCGGGCTGATGTAGGCTGTGGCTGTGTTCTGTGGGCGGTTTGGGATGTAGGCTGTGTGGTTGGGTGTTGGCTGGGCTGGGGCAGGCTGTGGCTGTGTTGGCTGATGTAGGCTGTGGCTGTGTTGGCTGGACCTATTGTTTACATCGTCCACGATTCATATAATAAACATAATAATTTTGTCACCTTACCCCCACCCCTCCTGCTCCCTCTTATACCTGCCCTCACCAGACTTGGTCTCAAAATCAACCTTGTGTGACGTGTCCTTCTCTTAGCCTGACCCCATGGTGCTTGTTTGCCTTACAAGGTGGTGAATTGCTCATCCCTGTGTACCTTATAAAGCCCAGCCGTGCGCGAAACATTGTAATAAAAGGATTCTCTGCTACTAATGTCTTTATTCACACTTGTCGCTTTTGTCTAACTCCAAACCGACCTGAGTTGCATTTAAGTGGGCCTATCTTTTCCCTGATCTTATTCCTATATATATGTGTAAAAAATCTGTTGGTCTTTGATCACCTCACAGCCTTAATTTCATAAATCACTATCAGTTAGTGGTCAAAGCTACGGCAGGGGAGTGGTGAAACTCACAGGTGACTGTGGTAACCACTGGTCAGTATACTGGTCTGCGAGTTTAGGACTCACCTGCCATGGGCTTGAGCCTCGCCCATTCTTTGATTTGTCTGTAATAGTGTTATTATAATTTCATGAGTTTTAATTTCATGTAGTCTTTTGGTTACCCTTATTCTTTTGTTGACTAACCTCTTTTCACCCAAGGGATAAGTTTGAGTCTATTGTTTATCCATTTAGGATCATTCGTGTTTGATCTAAATTGTTAATCAGCTTGAACCACCACCACCTACTATCCGGTCTCTCAGGATAGTTCCTAGGCACGATGCCACACTCTACACTTCTCAGGTAATCTCTTAGCCCTGTATAATCTACAATGCGAAAATTAGTGTGCTAAACCTTGTTATCGTTATTAATCCTACGAGATTAGCACTGAGTGATTTGTGATCTTTTTCTCCAAGCTCTTCATTTGCCTTAAAATTGTATATAATAGAGAATCCTTGTTTGCCAGTACCAAGTCCAGCAGGTTATTTCCTGTGTTAAAAAGAAAAAAAGCAGCAATGAACTATCTCAAAAAAAGGTAGTTAGCTAACTGAATGTATTTATTACACCCATGGGGAAGCACTAAACACGTAGGGGTCAAATAAAGCCTTGGTGGAATGGGAGGTATTCAGGTTCGATCCAAGGAAGGAGAGGGCAGGTCCAATTCCTTGGATCAAGAGCCTCTCAACATCAAGAGAGGAACCGAGTGTCTAATCTTATTCCTATTATTTTTTGTATCTATGTAAAACTGTTATCTGAGTTATCATTGTTGTAACCACAAATTAATTTTTTTTAACTGGGTAACGGGGCCACCCAACTAACTGGGTGACGGGGCCGCCCAACTAACTGGATGACGGGGTAGACTTTACACTGACTATTTCTAGATGTCTCGGCTCACTAGACAAATATTATAATCCCCTCACCGACCATCACTGAGATAATTCACATTTTTTCCCCAACTTAAAAATGCATCAAACAGCCACTCAGATGTAATTTTTTAAAGATTTTTGGTAAGGTTTATCACAGTCAACGCACTCTTACCATCTGTCAAATTCTTGTGATTTTGCGTGGAAGTATTGTCCCTTTCACTTAAATCTTAGTAGCTTCCCAAGAGTTTACGTTTCAAGATATTTTTTTTTGGTCACTGTTATTGAAAAGATAAGATTTTGTTCGAATTTTTAACCCTGGAGGGTTAGCCACCCAGGATAACCCAAGAATGGAAGTGCGTCATCGAGGGACTGACTGTTTTATTTCCATTGGGGTCCTCAATCTTGTTCCCCCAGGCTGCGACCTACACCAGTCGACTAACACCCAGGTACCTACTTACTAGGTGAACAGGACAACAGGTGTATGGTAACGCGTCCAATGTTTCCACCCCTGCCTGGAATCGAACCCGGACATTCTGCGTGTGAAGCGAGAGCTTTGCCAGCCAGGCCACAGCATCACAAAGATGGATACATGTGACGATACTCAAACAATTATTATATTTGGACGCCACTTATACTGACCAATTTGTCGCAGCCAATTTACATTATGAGTGACTTCATGCGTTTGGGATTTCCAAAATAGTTTTCCTTGTGGTAGGATGTTGATTGTTCGCGACAAGCAACTAGAAAGTCTTGGTCAGTGTACCTTGCAACCGTTGCAAGATTAATGGTCCATTTAAAAGATTTTTTTAAAAAATTATGTTGAGAGGTCTCGACGAGTTTGTGCTTAAATAAAGCTGGTCTAGAAAAACTTAAGACACTACCCGGATAAACCTTCATTAATGCATTTCATGTGAACTACTAAGCCCGCCCGTGTGGATCATTCAGGAAGGAGGTTTAACCGTGTGGCTAAAATAGCGTGAAACACGCTACCTACCCACAGGGAGCTCACATGTATGGAAAGCTAAACTGACTGGACGGTAGTCTGTGTTGCGCTTCTACATGCTTTCTTCATGACTACGGTGACGTTTGCAGTCTCGAGGTGATCTACCGTGCTCCAGAGACGGTGAGAATAGCAATCATAGTAGCCAACACCACGCGTCACCATCCCCTCGGACGTTACCCTCTTAATGTGACGAGAGTACCTTAAGGTAGGAAACCTTGATGCCGGTAAGTTCTTGATCCAATGAAATAAACTTATCCTTTCTTTCCTTGGATCGAACCTGACTGCCTTCCATTCCCCAGGAGTTGTATAACCCCTACGGGTCTGAGATCCCACGGATATCCAATCTGGCAGTATTCTTCTTGACTCTTTCAATTGCATATCATTCAGTTTATGAATCAAATACCGTCGTAGGAACTGAGATGGTCTCGCGTCACCTGACTTTTCTCCTTTAGACTGACATGATCTTCAACTTTCAAGGCTCCTACAATGATTTGCGTATTCACTTGACTTTTTGTACGTGTAAATAGAGCCTAACTGCACACTGCTCTTTAATGATGAAATTCACCTGTACACTATCAAGAATATTTCGATCATTATAACAGGAATTAGACTGTAAATACACATAGATATACAACTCCCAGTCTTATGTGTTTACAATGAATTGTGATCATTATATTCCCTGGCAGTGTCCTTCCAAAGACTTAAGTGGCTGATACCTTTTGTGTGGCTGTATTTAAAGTTCTTGTGGGCATAAACACTAGTGGTCACAAATACTAGTGGGAACTAGGTTACGAACACCAGTGGGCACAAACGAGGAGAAAAGTGATCACAAATAAAAGTGGTCACGAACACTTAGTAGATACAAACAAAAGTCACAAACACAAGTGGTCAGAAAACACGAACAATGATAATTGAAAAAAAAAATGACAAGAAAATATACGAAACAAGAATAAGATCAGATGGAGGGAAGAGGCGGAGCTGTGCTACTGTGTGTTTCCTGAGCGTCACACCCTCAAGGGAGGTTCCTTGACGCTGGTGAGGGGCTCTTGATCTAGGGAATTCGATCTCTCCTCCAGTTCCCTGAATTAAGCCTGAATATCTTCCATCCCCCCCCACAGGCGCTGTATAATCCTACGGGTTTAGCGCTTCCCCATGATTATAATAATCCTGAGCGTCACAGGCAGGTTGATCATCAGTGTTTTAAGAGTTAAGAACGTAACACTGCAGAAGGCTTACTGCCCCCCCCCATGCTAGGTACGTGCAACTCACACCCACCCACACCCACTCATGCACCTGTTTAACCTATATTTAAAGCTACCCAAAGTTCCTGCTGCCTCAATAATGCTACTTGGGAGTTTGTTCCACTCATCTAAAACTCTACTGCCAATCACTTCTCAGTATCCTTTCTAAATCTAAACTTCTTCAACTTGAATCCATTGCTGCGAATCCTGTCTTCATTAGATATTTTCATCGCCATATTTATATCCCCTTCATTTATTCTTGTTTTCCATTTGAATACTTATATCTCCCCCAATTCTACGCCTTTCCAAAGAATGCAAGTTCAATGCTTTCAGCTTATTTTCGTAGGAAAGGTTTCTAATACATGGAATCACCTTTGTCATCCTTCTCTGCATATTTTCGAGTGTATTTATGTCCCTCCTGTAAAATGGAGACCAGAACTAAGCAACATAATCTAAATGAAGTCTAACCAAAGATATATTAAGTATAACCTTGGGACTCCTATTTACCCTTCTTCATATGAAGCCAACAATTTGATTAGATATACTGCAAACACTTATGCACTTTCTGCTTTAAATTTCTGTTCGCCAGAGCTCCTAAAACGTTTTCACATTAACTTTGACTAAGATCTACATTGTTTAGCTTATAAATGACATAGTTATTTACATTTTCTAGGATTAGATCCTTACACTTGTCTGCACTGAACTAGATCTGCCACTTCACCCACAATATCAACCTATCCACGTCATCCTGTAGCCGTCTAGTGTCCACATCAGAAATTGTATAATGGCTTATTTTAGTGTCATCGGCAAGCTAGTGTCGCTATTTATTTCCACCGATGTCGTTTATGTAGACTGTGACCAAGGGTCCCACACCACTCAAAACAGATCCTCATTTCAATTTCTCCCCATTAATGTAAACTGTTGCCTATCGGACAGCCATGCCTCAACCCAAGAGATAATTTTCCCTATTCTTATTCTCCTGTGTGGAACTTTATCAAAGTCGTTACTGAAGCTCATAATACAATATCGCATTCTTTATCTTGGTCAATTGCCTCTAATACCTTCGTGAAAAATTTGCAAATTTGTAAAGCAAGAACGCCTTACAAATTTGAGATTCGCTAATCAAATTATATCTTTCAAGGTTGCTTCGAATTGCATCCTTAGTTATTGATTCCGTTAGTTTTTCTACAACTGAGATTAGGCTGATAGGTCCCTAGCTTTAAATTATAGACGAATCCTTGCCGTTTTCCATTTATTTGGTATGATACCTGTTTGTAAGGGTTCCATCATTACACGTGCTTTGTTTGGCTTCAATTTATTTAGTTTTTTGAGGACCATGTCACCTGATTTTGATACTGCATAATTTACTTTCGTCCTGACTAGTTTAATAATTGATTACTGAGGTTTCGTTTGTTCTCCTGTGGAGAAAAAAAACAGGAAATGTGTGTTGAAAATGACACATGTTTCTTTGTTACTAACAGTAAGTTGGCTTGAGTTACATTTAAATGGGCTTATTTTTTTTGGCATAATCTTATTCGTACATATCAGAAAGAAACGCTTAGGATTGGTTTTTGACTCCCTTGCAACCTTAATTTCACATTCTCTTTCGGCTTTCCTTATTCTTTTTTTCTTTTTTTCTTTTTTTACTTCTCTTAAACTGAATATAATGTTTAATAAGGTGACCCATTCCCCCTCACCTCTAATGATTCGCATCTAAATTCCTCTCTTTTTTTTTTAACCAAGATATGTTTGAACCTATTATTTACCCATTTAGGATCATTCACGTTTGGTCTAAATTTTATTAGAAATATATGCAGCTTGGCCAGCTTGTACATATTAGCAACTATCACCAACTTCTATCCAGTCTCCCTCACGACAGTTCCTAGTCAGGTTACCCCAGTCTGCACTGCTCAAGTTATAATAAATTCCTTAGCCCCATATAAGCTAGAAAACGAAAATTGGGGACCTTAACTTTATTATTAAATTACATGAGATACTAAAACTAAGTAATTTATGATCGCTTTCTCCAAGCTCTTCATTAACCTCAGTGTTATCTATCAGAGAATCCTTGCTTGCCAGAACTAAGTCCAGCAAGTTATTTCCACTAGTTAGTTCTGACCCGAACTCTTTCAAAAAGTACTCGTGGACCATTTTGACTCCAATCGATTTAGCTAAATTTAAAAATCTCCCGTTAAAACTACATTTTTGCTTCTAGATGCCCGAGTAATTTCACACCAAAGAAGTTTACCACAGACATAATCTTTGAAGGTCTTTAGATCATACCTAAGATCAGCTTTTCATGACCTTCGAGAAACTGCAGTCAAACAGATACCGTGTCTCCCCTTAACACCTTTATATTATTCTGATGCAACAGCTTAAATTTTCCCTGACATACATAGGAACTCCGCCTCCTGTACTGTTGACTATATCAGTGTGGTATAATTTTTACCCCTGTATATAGAATTCAGTAGGCATGTCTATTTTTCATACTGAACCAGGTTACAGTTTTTGCAATATCTCCGTGTCTTGCACATAATTATCTTGCACTTAGGATATTCGTATTATAGATACTAAGGAAATTATTGCCTCAGTTTTTTCCCTCATCTCATTTTGTTTGTAGACCAGTTTTCCTATTTTTATCAGGAATAATTTCATAAGCTATCCTGTTTTCTAAACGTTTGACTAACTTAGCTTAAAAAATTTTGCTCTCCGCCCCTAGTACTGCAACCCCTTTTGCTTCCTCCCCCCACACAGCCTTACCTCTATTTTCTATAAGTTTAATGTCTTAGGCAATTTAACAATGACTCTTCAGACTGAATTGGTCACAGCTGTCACCCCTGCACCAGTGTGATAAGCCCCATCCATTGTATATATATCATGTTTGCCATTGAAGTTATTCTGTTTCACTACCCGCTTCCCTTCTAGGCAAAATGTTACGAATTATCAGAATCTCTTCCTCTGATCTAATTAAGTCAATAACTGCCTTGTAATTGCCAATAACTCTTCACACTTGTGTTTCCCAACATAATTACCTTCAGTACCAAGGCTCTCATAACCTGACATGTTATCCAACCTATTAACTACATCACCCTGTCAAGTACATCAGCTACATCACTACAAAGAAATACTCCCTCCGTCTTGCCTTCTTATCCTTATTACAGAAAGCCTCACCTTTATCTTTGATATGCTGTATAACCCCTGTGGTTTAGCGCTTCTTTTTGATTATAATAATAATTATCTTTGATATACCTTTTCTGAGTTTCAAGTCTTTCTACTCCCAGAGCCCGGTCATGGGCAAAGCTCGTCTGCTGCTAGCCTAGTCAACCATGCTGTTGCTGCTGGAGTCTTGTTGCCCCACATATCCATCACAGCCTGGTTGATCTGGCACCTGGTGAAGATACCTTTTCAGCTTCCTCTTGAAGACTTCTACACTTGTTCCAGCAGTTTCTGATATCTTCTGGTAAGATGTTGAATAAGCTGGGGCCACGGATGTTGATACAGTGTTCCCTTATTGTGCCCACCGCACCCCTGCTTTTCACTGGGGTTATTTTGCACTTCCTCCCTGATATATAAGTCGAATCTGAGAATCTCCAACAACAAGAATGCCACCTTTTCTTACATGCTGAAACATTTGTCCAACCCGTCTCCTGTTCCACAGCTGCACGCGTTCTGAAGAACACCAAGGTAACTTCTGTTCTTAAACCCTGCTTCAACCTTCTTCAGTTTCACCCTGTGGCGTACCTAAGGTGCAGCAGGTATGGCACGTGCCCTGGGAGCCACTTGAAGGGGGGAGCACCACAGACCAATTTGCATCAGTAAAAGCAAGGAAGGTGCAGTTGTAATTTGTAGTGCCATAATTTGTTAATTAAAATATTAACGATTTTGACTTGTATTTTTGAGCTGATTTTGTGGTAAAGTTATCTAAAAGATGGGTGTCAGATGTTTGGATAGGGGCGCAATTTCTGTGCTTGTCATAGGCGCTATTTTCCGTAGATACACCTCTGCATCCAACATGTTTGCCTTCGTTTCTGCCAACCACCTCACATTCCTTGTTGCACTAACCATTCTTCTTATCCAAATGAGGTTGTAATTTTTCATTCTCGTGCCTAAGAACTAGAACCTCATCCTTTCGAAGTAGACTCTCACCCTTGAGAAATAGAACATCCTTTACAACTCTTAATTCTGCTTCTAAAACTCTACAACGTCCGTGAAAGCTTATTGTATAACTGTGCAAACTGTTGTTTCTTGTGTTCAAACCACTTAAAATTCCTAGAGAAACTCGCAGGTCCACACCACCTTCCTTAACCACTGACCTGATAACAGATAAATGGTATAAAATACCATCACGAAGGAAAAATAAAACAAATGCAGTATAAAAGGATTGCATAATAGTGTCACTTAGCTGTGTTGACTTGGTCATTAACAGTTTGCACAAATAATTTAAAATTAGAAACTTGTCAGCTGATGGCGGTTGCCAGACTTACTAGCAAAATATATATATTTTTTAAATTTTGCTATTACTTTTCCCCTATGCAGCTTTATTTTTGATCCTCAAGATCATAAAAGGCTTTATTAAACTGTTTTGCTTCGCTGGTGGCCTGGTGGCTAAAGCTCTCGCTTCACACGGCGAGGGTCTGGGTTCGATTCCCAGCCAGGGTAGAAACATTGGACGTGCTTCTTTACACCTGTTGTCTATGTTCACCCATCAGTAAAGTGGGTACCTGGGTGTTAGTCGACTGGTGTGGGTCGCATCCTGGGATATTGGCCTAATTTGCCCGAAATGCTCAGCATAACAAGGGGCTTTCTATATAGTAGTATGCCATTGATGTCCGCTAGGCCTGTATACCATGTACTTGTAGTAAATAAAGATATTATTATTATATTATTACATACACAACTTGTTATGCTTCAATTTGTGATAAACCTTATTGTTTAATGAACGTTTAAATACCAGACTTCAGGGAGCAGGGATCATACGGCTCAAGCCGTATAAGCCCTGGACAGGGTGCATAACCAGGTATTAATGAACACGGAAAATGTCCGAAATGCTCTACATAAATATGGGCTTCTCCATGTATGAAACCTTGTATTAAAGGTATCTTATTGAAAAATATAATAAATTATTATTATTAAGATAGGTTACAGCAACCCAGACTGGGAAGAGAGATTCCACAGAGGAGACAAAATACGGTAGTCCAGCTGACGATTCGCCAAAATGAGAAAATTCTGAGGTAAACGTCAGGAAACAGTAATAATTACTCAATGGTTATAATTTTAAAGGCATCAGCAGTACAGCTATCGTAGTGACTGACTGTCTCTCTCGTGCTCACCTGTGTGTGGTTGTAGGTGTGTGTGTGTGTGTGTTGGGTGAGCGCGCGTATGCATGTCCATACGCGTGTGCATGCCTGCGGTACATGCGTGATGCGTACGCGTGCCGAAAAAGGAGGGGAAAGAAGGTATATACAGTTACCAGTGTATAATGTATCTACATCTACGTTTAAGTCATCAGTATCTATATCACCGTTTGTCATCAATATCTATATCTACCTTCAGGCCATCAATACACACATTATATATATATATATATGCAATAAAATCACAGTAAACAGGTGATATCACAATATTCAGAACAACCACTGTGAAAAAATAGCGAAATTCCAAGCGTTTCGTGACTTCTCACATTATCAGTGGTTGTTCTGTGTGTGTGTGTGTGTGTGTGTGTGTGTGTGTGTGTGTGTGTGTGTGTGTGTGTGTGTGTGTGTGTGTGTGTGTGTGTGTGTGTGTGTGTGTGTGTGTGTGTGTGTGTGTGTGTGTGTGTGTGTGTGTGTGTGTGTGTGTGTGTGTGTGTGTGTGTGTGTGTGTGTGTGTGTGTGTGTGTGTGTGTGTGTGTGTAAAACTTGCGATTTTGGCTTAAAGGCTTAAATAGCAACGCTCATCTTGCCATATAAGACAAGCGAAAATTTGTGTATGCAATAATTTCGCAAAAATCATTCTTAACCTAACGAAAAAAATATATTTAATTGTGTTTGTTTATTATTAAATTAATATTAACGTATCTAAAATATATTTAGTTGGGTTAGGCTAAATTAAATTGCGCTTGTTGTAATAAGGTTAGGTAGGTTTTCAAAGTTTCTCTTGGTACAAAATTATAAATTTTTAAATTAACATAAATGAAAAAATATATCTTTAAACGTATAAGAGAAAATTTTTGAAAGGACTTAATTTTAGATGAGTTCTTGCTAATTGACCAGTTTTACCTAATCGGCACGACATATATATATATATATATATATATATATATATATATATATATATATATATATATATATATATATATATATATATATATATATATATATATATATATTTATACTTATATTTATATATTAGTGTCTTGCCGAATAAGTAAAACTTGCGATTTGGCTTAAACAGCAAAGTACTCCTTGCCGAATGGGGAAAGCGAAAATTTGTGTATTCAATAATTTCGCAAAAATTATTCTGAATCTAACGAAACAAATATATTTCATTGTGTTTGTTTATTATTAAATTATTGTAAACTTGTATAAAATATATTTAGTTGGATTAGGCTAAATTAAATTGCGCTTTTTATAATAAGGTTAGGTAAGTTTCTAAGGTTCTTTTGGTACAAAATTATTATTTTTTACATTAACATGAATGAAAAAATCTATCTTTAAACATATAAGAGAACATTTTAGAAAGACTTAATTTTAAACGAGTTCTTGCTAATTGACCAATTTTACCTATTCGGCACGACATTATATATACACACAAATAATTCCTTCAACTATATTCCGTTTAACGCAGATTACTGTTTTGCCTCTCCTTTGCTCGCTCATCCTTCTCTTGATTTCCTCTATATCCACTATATTCCAATACAAGTTTGTGTGACTGGGATCAACTGGACACAAGCCTTGAAGCCAGCCTCTATAGAAGCCCTACAAATTCTACACATAAGCCTATCATGACGCCCTACAACTTGTACATACTGTCTTCCGGGTTATTCTCACGTTCTTGCCTCTACAACCTGACTCACGCCACATCTGTTGTGTACCACACCTGCAATGCACATCAAACCTGCGATGTGTACTACACATGTCATGCACGTCACACTTGTGGTTTGCCACACCTGTCATATGAGACACCCGTGATACACGCCACATCTTACAGGCACGCCACACTTCTGATTATTCCTAGATCTCTTTCATGGAACTTTCGTTCTTTGAGATGGTTGGCGTGGGCCTTACATCTTGTGCTAGTTGTTTTTTTCGTTCTTTCACTGTTTATCCAGTTAGTTGTCACCGCTGAACCTCGTGTTATATATTTTTGTCTCACTGGAAGACTGTGAAATATGTCCATCTCTTCCATTAATGATACGGAGACGCAGGTGGTGTTTCTGTGTACGACTCCCATGATAATAAGAATCTTTGAAGTAACAGCACCGTGACTTTGGGTACTGAACTTTTTTCTTTAAGACTGAATTTAGTTTTAATACCACTAATAACAAAAAAAGGCACAATACCGTGAGTGGAACAATACACACACAACCCGCACATATAAAAAGAGAGGAGCTTACGACGACGTTTCGGCCCGACATGCACCATTTTGTAAATGTGACTTTGTAAATGGTCCAAGTCGGACCGAAACGTCGTCGTAAGCTCTTCTCTTTTTATATGTGCGGGTTGTGTGTGTATTTTAATACCACTCTTTGTAATCTGTTAAAACAATTGATATCCACTCATATACATTTCCTGTCACTCGTGACTGTATTTGTCAATAGTTTTTGTAACACCGTGTTAACTATAACATCTTGTGAATTGCTTTCCTATGCTGCAATAATATCGTCGTAGCAACATAGACGTGTAGAGCAGGAACTTCTTAAACCATGACAAGTTAAGCTGTGTAGCTCTAACCTTTCCATAAAATCACAATGTTATCTTCTTGGCATCCTCCCAAAGGCTTCTGAGGAAGATATGCTAAAGTAACATTTACCATTTACCAATTTTATCTGGACATTTTCAATTCTGGTATTATACCACACGTATTAAAGATGCTTAACTCGATAACTAGAGTGTCTACTGAACTGATATGCCACACTGTATGTTGTCGCTACATTGGTGACAATACAAACCGAAAAGTCACACACACGTGTGAAGGTAACAGAGTGCGGGAGTGACCCAGTGAACCAGCTAGACGATTCACTGGTCTCAGAGCTAAGGTTCAACTTGTATCATTCCCATGATATGGAAAAGCCAAGGAAAAGTGAGCACAAGAAATCACAATTTCCATTGCAGGGAAAAACTAAAAGATATTTCAAATCACAAGTGACAGATCATAATGGATTAAGCCATGACCTTATAAATCCTGACATCAGAAACTTAAAACACGGAGGAAGATGACTTATGGTACCTCATAGTTCAGTGGGAAACACTCCTCCCTCCACCTCTCTCCCTCCCTCCCCCTCCATCCCTCCCTCCCTCCCTCTCTCTCTCTCTCCCTCCCTCTCTCTCCCTCCCTCTCTCTCCCTCCCTCTCTCTCCCTCCCTCTCGACAAAAAAGACCTAGATTCAACCCCTAGCGGAACGAGACGTATGGGCAGGTCTTCTGACACCTGCTGCTACCCATGTTAACAGAGCAGATGGATACCCAGGAGTTAGTCGACTGTTGTGGGTGGCATCCTGGGGAAAGATGCCAACGAAAAGAAGTTACAATATTTGGCATTCATGGATTATCCCGGGTTAGTAACCCTCTGGGGGGTTATCCCCGGGTTAGTAACCCTCTGGGGGGTTATCCCCGGGTTAGTAACCCTCTGGGGGGTTATCCCCGGGTTAGTAACCCTCTGGGGGTTATCCCCGGGTTAGTAACCCTCTGGGGGTTATCCCGGTTAGTAACCTCTGGGGTTATCCCGGTTAGTAACCACTGGGGTTATCCCGGGTTAGTAACCCACTGGGGATGTATCCTCAGGGTTACAGTTAACCCACTGGGGTTATCCCGGGTTAGTAACCCACTGGGGTTATCCCGGGTTAGTAACCCTACTGGGGTTATCCCGGTTAGTAACCCTCTGGGGTTATCCCGGGTTAGTAACTCTCTGGGGTTATCCCGGGTTAGTAACCCTCTGGGGTTATCCCGGGTTAGTAACCCTCTGGGGGTTACCCGGGTTAGTAACCCTCTGGGGGTTATCCCAGGTTAGTAACCCTCTGGGGGTTATCCCGGGTTAGTAACCCTCTGGGGGTTATCCCCGGGTTAGTAACCCTCTGGGGTTATCCCCGGGTTAATAACCCACTGGGGGTTATCCCGGGTTAGTAACCCTCTGGGGGTTATCCCCGGGTTAGTAACCCTCTGGGGGGTTATCCTGGGTTAGTAACCCTCTGGGGGGTTATCCTGGGTTAGTAACCCTCTGGGGGTTATCCTGGGTTAGTAACCCTCTGGGGGGTTATCCTGGGTTAGTAACCCTCTGGGGGGTTATCCTGGGTTAGTAACCCTCTGGGGGGGTTATCCCGGGTTAGTAACCCTCTGGGGGGTTATCCCCGGGTTAGTAACCCTCTGGGGGGTTATCCCGGGTTAGTAACCTCTGGGGGTTATCCCGGGTTAGTAACCCTCTGGGGGTTATCCCGGTTAGTAACCCTCTGGGGGTTATCCCGGGTTAGTAACCTCTGGGGGTTATCCGGGTTAGTAACCCTCTGGGGGTTATCCCAGGGGGTTATAGTAACCCTCTGTGGGGTTATCCAGGTTAGTAACCCTCTGGGGGTTATCCCCGGGTTAGTAACCCTCTGGGGGGTTATCCCCGGGTTAGTAACCCTCTGGGGGTTATCCCCGGGTTAGTAACCCTCTGGGGGGTTATCCAGGGTTAGTAACCCTCTGGGGGTTATCCCGGGTTAGTAACCCTCTGGGGGGTTATCCCGGGTTAGTAACCCTCTGGGGGGTTATCCCGGGTTAGTAACCCTCTGGGGGTTATCCAGGTTAGTAACCCTCTGGGGGTTATCCGGGTTAGTAACCTCTGGGGGTTATCCCGGGTTAGTAACCCTCTGGGGGGTTATCCCTGGTTAATAACCCTCTGGGGGGTTATCCCGGGTTAGTAACCCTCTGGGGGGGTTATCCCGGGTTAGTAACCCTCTGGGGGGGTTATCCAGGGTTATTAACCCTCTGGGGGGTTATCCCCGGGTTAGTAACCCTCTGGGGGGTTATCCCGGGTTGTAACCCTCTGGGGGGGTTATCCCGGGTTAGTAACCCTCTGGAGTGGGTTATCCCGGGTTAGTAACCCTCTGGGGTTAATCTAATAAGATATATTTCATCTGTTGTTTACTTAAAACGGAACTGTATCAGGTGTAAATATTACAACACTTTTTTATTCTTTATGTCAACATTGTCAAGAACCAAGTATTGCACAAGACTAAGAATTCAAGGGTAGTTCACCAAAAACTCGCATCCTTATGACGACATTTCGGTCCGTTGTGGATAATTGTCCAGGACGGACCTGTACGTCATAAGGTTGTTCTACTATGTGATGGTTTTTGGTGAACTGTGGCAGCTTCGGTATTGTGACTTTTTATTGCTTTAGTTCAGGGTAAAGCTTCTACATCGACACACACTCTAGCACAGACGAGATTTTGAAAAAAAAGTGTAACATAAATAAGATTACAGAGGCAGGCAACACAACCATGCAAACTCATGACGCACATACAATGCAACCTCCAACAATGCTGGGATGGTGCAAAGACAGGATGAACACATACAAACCGGGAAGTTGCAATTACAGACTGGATAAATGCATTAGTGTTTCAGATAGAGCTGCCTAGCATGGCCTAATTATAGTCCATGCTAGCCATGCCAGTTTCTCCTGTCAGTCGCTTATTACTGTCCTCGGTCAGCCAGTCCTCTCCTCTCTACCTGGTCATTATCACATCCTCGTCTTTACCTTTTCCCCGCCTCTCTTGGATCCCCATCATTCATTATCCTTCTCTTCTAAACCTACATTGCAAGTCTCGTCCATTTCTCTTCCTCTTATCGTCAATTTATATGCTGTCTCCACCTTTTGTTTCCCTATCTTTCATAAATGTTTCCGCCTTTATTTCACACATTTCCATATTTGTTTTCGTGTCCCATTATCCCTGTATTTCCTTACTCCCTGACGAACGAACGAACGAGAGAGAGAGAGAGAGAGAGAGAGAGAGAGAGAGAGAGAGAGAGAGAGAGAGAGAGAGAGAGAGAGAGAGAGAGAGAGAGAGAGAGAGAGAGAGGGAGGAGAGGGAGAGAGGAGGGAGAGGAGAGAGGAGGAGAGAGAGAGAGAGAGAGAGAGAGAGAGAAACATCACACAGTTAAGACTAGGTTCTACAGTGGTTACAGTCTCTCAGGCGACAAATTACCTTCAGCTCGTCTTCACAACTGCGGCCACAACATTCTTCGACCTCCAGCTTCAAGCATCACCGACCTTCTTCGCCCGCCCGCAACTCCTCCTATCATGATTTACACACGTGCGGAATGCTATGTTGGTCATGCAACGAACACTAGTCAGTGTGAACGAAGCAACCTGCTTCGAGGCAAACCAAATACAAAGAACAGCTTAGACTGTGGAGGACCTCATAAACAAATATACAATCCCACTTCTCGACGCAGATTTTTTCGTTTCCATGTACGGAATGTGTTGCTCCAGCCATGAGTGTTCCATTTATAAAAAAATCCCAATAGTTTGGCAGGCAAGAATTTTTTTTTTTGTACGAGTCGTCCCATTGTATAATCTGCACTATTTTCGTTTGATCAAGGAACGCATAGGCTTTCTTTTGTATAAAAATCGAGACGTGTTGGGGAAGGGGATGGGGAGGAAGGCTGCACTTATTATAAAAATAGTATGTATAATGAGCGATGACGTGATCCTTGGAGGAATGTCAACTAGATCGGCTTATTTACACAGTAATATAAACTCACTAACTAGCTGATCCAGGATAAAGTAAACAGAACACCCTCGTTAGTTATTATGGAGGTATGTACGTAGTCTGTATTCTCTCGTACTCTTCATGCTTCCAGGACCGAAACGTCTTCAATAAAGGTGTCATAAATGTGTGCATTAGTGTCTGTTTTCCCTCTCAACAGAAAACACTAGTCAGATGATTGATAGGTATGTAAATACAGTATAATGATCATCTGATCCAGAAGAATGTAAACACAGTACACTGATCAGCTGATCCAGAGGAATTTAAACAAATTCTGACCAGTTGATCCGGAGATATGTAAACACTAATTAGCTAACTTGATTGTAAGCACACAGTACAGGTCAGCTAATCCAGAAGGCTGGAACACAGGACGCCGGCTGACTGATAAATTTGTTGAAACAGTTACACCATGTGGTCAGGTGGTTTATTCTGCCAAGTTAACAGTTACACCATATGGTCAGGTGGTTCACTCTGCCAAGATAACAGTTACTCCAGGCGTTCAACTGACCCACCCGTGTAGTTACTCAGAGACCAGCTTATTTATAGGAGAATGTAAACATGCCACTAGATGAGTCTATACAGGATTCTAGACATTATCTAAAATAAGTTATTTGCGGAAATTGAAGACAGTACTCACCTAATTGTACTCACCTAATTGTGGTTGCAGGGGCCGAGACTCAGCTCCTGGCCCCGCCTCTTCGCTGTCCGCTACTGGGTCTCTGCTCTCCCTGCTCCATGAGCTTTATCATACCTCGTCTTAAAACGATGTATGGTTCCTGCCTCCACTATATCTTTCTCTAGACTATTCCACTTCCTGACTACTCTGTGGCTGAAGAAATGCTTCCTAACATCCCTTTGACTCATCTGAGTCTTCAGCTTCCAGTTGTGTCCCCTTGTTTCTGTGTTCCCTCTCTGGAACATCCTGTCACTGTCTACCTTGTCGATTCCCCGCAGTATTTTGTATGTCGTTATCGTGTCTCCTCTGACCCTTCTTTCCTCCAGTGTTGTTAGTCCTATTTCCCTCAACCTTTCCTCATAGGACAGACCCCTGAGTTGTGGAACTAACCTTGTCGCAAACCTTTGCACTTTCTCTAGTTTCTTTACGTGCTTGACCAGGTGTGGGTTCCAGACTGGTGCTGCATATTCTAGTATGGGCCTGACGTACACGGTGTACAGTGTCTTGAACGATTCCTTGTTAAGGTAACGGAACGCTAATCTTAGGTTTGCCAGTCGCCCATATGCTGCCGCAGTTATCTGGTTGATGTGTGCCTCCTGAGACGTGCTTGGCGTTATACTCACCCCAAGGTCTTTCTCCTTTGCCGAAGTTTGTAGCTTTTGCCCGCCTAGCCTGTACTCTGTCAGCGGTCTTCTTTGCCCTTCTCCGATCTTCATGACTTTGCATTTTGTGGGATTTAATTCGATAAGCCAGTTGCTAGACCAGATGTCAAGCTTGTCTGTTTGAAGTTCTGCCTGGTCCTCTTCCGACGTGATTCTCCTCATTAATTTCACATCATCTGCGAACAGAGAGACTTCTGAGTCTATCCCATCCGTCATGTCATTTACATATACCAAGAATAACACTGGTCCTAGGACTGACCCCTGCGGTACGCCGCTCGTCACAGGCGCCCACTGTGATACCTCATCACGCACCATGACCCGTTGTTGCCTCCCTATGAGGTATTCCCTGATCCATTCCAGTGCCCTTCCTGTTATACATGCTTGTTCTTCCAACTTCTTTACTAATCTCATGTGAGGAACTGTGTCGAAGGCCTTCCTGCAGTCCAGGAAAATGCAATCAGCCCACCCTTCTCTCTCTTGCCTTACCTCTGTTACTTTATCATAGAACTCTAGGAGGTTTGTTACACAGGATTTGCCTTCCCGGAATCCGTGCTGTCTGGTGTTTATTATCCTGTTCAGCTCGAGGTGCTCCACCATTCTTTTCCTGATGATTTTCTCCAGGACTTTGCACACTATACATGTAAGTGACACTGGTCTATAGTTTAGTGGCTCTTTTCTGTCTCCTTTTTTAAAGATGGGGACTACGTTGGCCTTCTTCCATACCTCAGGTATCTGCCCATTTTCAAGGGATGTGTTGAATATTATGGTAAGTGGCACACTCAGTATCTCAGCTCCTTCCCGAAGAACCCACGGGGAGATATTGTCCGGACCAATCGCCTTTGAGGTATCAAGGTCACTGAGTAACTGCTTCACCTCCTCCTCAGTTGTGTGTATGCCCTCTAGCACTTGATACATGCCTTGTTGGTGACACACCCTGTCCTGTCTACCCAGCTGCCTTCCTTCCTCCACTGTGAATACTTCCTTAAACCTCAAGTTGAGCTCCTCACATACCTCTTGATCGTTACTTGTGAGTTCCCCATCTTCTCTCCTCAGCCTTATCACCTAGTCTTTAACTGTTGTTTTCCTTCTGATGTGACTGTACATCAGTTTCGGGTCGGACTTAACTTTCGATGCTATGTCGTTTTCGTACCGTTTCTGGGCCTCCCTCCGTACTTGTGCATACTCGTTTCTAGCTCTTCTACTAATCTCTTTGTTTACTTGGGTTCTTTGCCTTCTGTACCTTTTCCATTCTCTGACACTCTGAGTCTTTGCCTCCCTGCACCTTTGGGTAAACCAGGGGCTCTTTCTGGCCTTCCCGTTTAATCTTTTTCCTCTGGGTATAAACCGTTCCTCTGCCTCCTTGCACTTTGCCCCTACGTATTCCATCATTTCATTTATTGTCTGTCCGTCCATTTCCCTTTCCCACTGAACCTCCTGCAGGAAATTCCTCATGCCTGTGTAGTTTCCTCTTTTAAAATCTGGTTTGTCTCTTTCGGTACCGTTTTCCCTCTCCACCTGTAGCTCTACAATGTACTCAAAGCTCAGCACCATATAGTCACTGGCTCCCAGGGGGCTCTCGTGTGTTATGTCTTCAATATCTGAGCTGTTCAGGGTGAATACAAGGTCCAGTCTTGCTGGTTCATCTTCTCCTCTCACTCTGGTCGTGTCCCTGACATGTTGGTGCATCAGGTTTTCCAGTACCGCATCCATCATCTTGGCTCTCCAAGTTTCTGGACCCCCACGTGGATCTTGGTTCTCCCAGTCGATCTCCCTGTGGTTGAAATCGCCCATGACCAGTAGCTTCGCTCTGCTCATGTGCGCTTTTCTTGCCACCTCCGCCAGAGTGTCCACCATCGCTCTGTTGTTCTCATCATATTCCTCACCTGGCCTCCTGCAGTTCTGTGGTGGGTTATACATCACTGCAATGATTATCTTGTGCTCCCCAGACTGGATGGTACATACTATGAAGTCCCTTTCTCTACACGCCTCCATTCCTTCCATTTCCTCGCATCTCCAACGGTTCCTTACAAGCAGTGCGACCCCTCCTCCCCCCCTGCTCCTTCTATCTTTCCTCAGGATCTGATATCCCTGTGGGAAGATTGCATCTGATACTGTCTCAGTGTGTATCTCTGTGTTTATAAGCACATAAGTTAGTTTCAATCTTTTTTTTTAATATTATACAGATGAATTCTAGCCTTAATGACCCACGTGCAGATAGGCTTTCAATCTAGCAAACTCGATAATAAAAAAAATGTGTTGATTTATATAATAAAAACACAATCAGTATATGAGATCTGCTGAGATATGATGAGGATACAGCTCTACTGAGATGTATTATAAAGGCTACAACTTTACTGAAATGTATTGTGAGGGCAACAACTTTACTGAGATGTATTGTGAGGGCAACAACTTTACCGAGATGTATTGTGAGGGCTACAACTTTACTGAGATGTACTGTGAGGGCTACAACTTTACTGAGATGTACTGTGAGGGCTACAACTTTACTGAGATGTATTATGAGGGCTACAACTTTACTGAGATGTATTATGAAGGCTACAACTTTGCTGAGATGTATTATGAAGGCTACAACTTTACTGAGATGTATTATGAAGGCTACAACTTTACTGAGATGTATTATGAGGGCTACAACTTTACTGAGATGTATTATGAAGGCTACAACTTTGCTGAGATGTATTATGAAGGCTACAACTTTACTGAGATGTATTATGAAGGCTACAACTTTACTGAGATGTATTATGAAGGCTACAACTTTACTGAGATGTATTATGAAGGCTACAACTTTACTGAGATGTATTATGAAGGCTACAACATAGATTAGAACACTGAGATGTATTATGAAGGCTACAACTTTACTGAGATGTATTATGAAGGCTACAACTTTACTGAGATGTATTATGAAGGCTACAACTTTACTGAGATGTATTATGAAGGCTACAACTTTGCTGAGATGTATTATGAAGGCTACAACTTTACTGAGATGTATTATGAAGGCTAAAGTTCCAATGATATACATTATGAAGGCTAAAGTTCCAATGATATACATTATGAAGGCTAAAGTTCCAATGATATACATTATGAAGGCTAAAGTTCCAATGATATACATTATGAAGGCTAAAGTTCCAATGATATACATTATGAAGGCTAAAGTTCCAATGATATACATTATGAAGGCTAAAGTTCCAATGATATACATTATGAAGGCTAAAGTTCTGATACATTATGCAGACTATGGTGCTACACAACCTGAGGTCGTAAGATTATTCAGCACTTGACCACGGGGTCAGCTGGAGCACTTGACCATGGGGCCAGGTGGAGCACTTGACCACAGGGTCAGCTGGAGCACTTGACCATGGGGCCAGGTGGAGCACTTGACCATGGGGCCAGGTGGAGCACTTACGGTTCAATAACGAAGGCGACCGTTAGCATGGCTGCGACGGTGTGCACTCTGATTTCCAAGTAGCAGTAGTAACAGCTGCTGCAGCAGCAACAGCAACAACCGTATGAATTCCTATCGCCGTAACTATACACAACTTTTAAAGTAAGATTGGTTCTTATTACGTGTCTTGTATTATTTAACACCTCTATACCGGTTATAACTATTTTCTTTTTGTTCTCAAGTACACTTCACTGGTTACTAATTTCAGACCACTACAGCGGACTCTGTTCACAGGTTTTATGATCACTTCTGTGCCAGTGAGACTGTCTTCAAGACACACAGCCCTGAATGAGCAACAATGAAGAACTTTCCTAGTCGTTAATGATCCTTGTAGCCATGACTGCATCCATGTCTTGGTAATGAAAAGTTATTACGTTATTAGAAGTCTTACAGAAACCCACTATGGTTTCTGTTCTTACTCCTCTCCACTTAGCTGTCATTTGAAACTTGAAAACAATAGGTTTTAACATGTACTGTACTTATCACACTTTCAAAGTTTTGAATCAAGTGTTTACGGGAAACACTGAGGACCAGCCTCTCAGACATTCACGAACACAAGCAAAATATTCCTCGTGTAAGACGCATAAAACACTAGGGAAAGGGGGAGAGGTAAGTCTGATGACGGAGTTCCCACAAACAAGTTTTAGGGGTGTGGGGAGAGGGGTGGGTTCACTTGAGCAGCAGCAACAACCACACACACCCGTGGCTCTGCGCTGACTAAGGCACTACAGCAAGCTACACCCCGGCCTTCACACTCCACCTTTCACTTCATGCTAATAACAGCGGCTGGGTTGTTCCTCGACTCGTGTATACCACGGCTGGAGGACCACCGAGGAAACACTGCCGGAGGACCAAACACAACACGTTCCTTTCAACTCCACGTCCGGAGACTGGGAAACCTGCCCATTGTCTCAATGCTCCAACTTTATTATTATTATTATTATTATTATTATTATTATTATTATTATTGTGGAAAATATTGGTATTTTCCGAAAGTTGTAATTGATAAACTTTCCAATATGAATAGATATCATTGCTGTGTTGTTGTTGGCTTAACATTAACTGAAAAGAACCAACGAATTCACACGCATGCGCGAGATGCCTGGGCAGCTGGGCAGGGAGGCGGCATAGAGGGAATAGGCGGAGAGTGAACTGGGGGCCTACCGACCCGATCAGGTGATGGGATGGCCTGTCGAATTTGGAGATTCCGCCCACCAAATCGGATTTAATTACCTCCTTTCGTAATGTGGAGGAATATCCAGTGACGGGGGGAATATCAAGTGGGACAATCGGTCCAGGAGGTCCAGTAATAGGACAATAATTGTGAAATAAGGTGGGCCGCCGGCGAGTGACGCGGTCATAGGCCTATTTGAACTGAGTGAAATGACCATACGGCAGGATAAAGTCGTAACCCTGATGTTGGGGAGTTCATCTTAGAAGAGACTGTAATATATTCGATGAACTGTGGGAAATGGTGAATATAGTGAAACCGAGTTGTAAATAATCAGGGGTTGATTGTATCGACCGGGTCTGGCTTAGGTACGCAATACCCCGACCGCCATATTGGATGTGATTGAAATGAACTAACATATCGCAAGTTATCTACTCGAAATTCAAGTATCGAGACTGTGAATGTGTATAAACTAGTGGGGCATTAAGCCAGGATACACGTAATATGTAAAGTTATATGTATAAACAGTACAAACGGTCGGATTAGTGAGAGGATCTGATTCGCTACCCCGACCAACCACATGTTAACTAACGCTCGGTCTCGTGGGCGTATAAGAGTGTACGGAAATTAACCTTCCTTGACTCGACGAGACAGCTAACACCATCGCGATCGAATCAGATCGCAGGAGGACGCCAACAACGGAACGACTCCCTCATCTAAAGCTAAGTACTCTGTTGTCGACTTTGTTATTGGCCAATGATATTGTTACGCACAGTAGATGTACTTTAGCTAGGTCAACGATCTACGATACACCGCTATGATGCTGTTAATTAGGTGAGTGTTGGTCATAATAATTTAACTGTCTGTTCTCTATCTCTTCTCCGTGTGATCAGTTGTTCAACAACCTATACAGTCCACTTAAATTTAACGTAATATAGCTATAATAAATGATCTTCTCAAATTTATTTATACTGGTCTAGAGTGCAGTGGGCTAACGAGAATATTGAAGGTACCCCCTCGGTGCGGCCAGGAGCGGGTAAAGTTCTCACATACCTTAAAGGGAATGACTGCGGTAAAATTTATACGAGTCGGTCATCTCCCTGGGAGTTTGTTTATTGCTAGTGGCGGTGTCCCAGATAGACTTATCTCTCACAATTCCCCACAATTATTATTATTAATAAATTCTCAAATCGGAAATTAAAATTTGAAAACTTGAAGACGTTTCGGTTCGCCGTGAACCATAATTTACTAGTTTTTATTATTATTATTATTATTAATATTATTATTAATTTCTGCTTGATCTTGACTCAAAACCGCTAGTTCACTGAGGAGCCTACCTAAACAGACGGATGATGGGGCCTGGCGCAGAATCACCCAAGAGCATAGATGGCGGAGGTCACAGCTGACTCGGGAAGGATGACCAGCTGTGTCATAGTGATGGTTACTAGATATGCTAACTCCCACGCATATGCACAAGCTGCTCCATCGTGCTATATTCTAGTACCATCAACCATAAGCTCTCCCGTCATGTCCATTTAGCTAGGTTATAACAAAGCCTCCTTCACACCTCGTATTCTTCACTGTCGAGTTTACGCATTTGCCACGCGAGTCAGCAGGGTACGCAACGCAACCACCAGTCAACCTTACGCATTTACCTACGCAGTAGTGTCCAGCCAAAGTTCTGTATATTAAAGTTACTTTCTCTCTCTCTCTCTCTCTCATGTCCATCGAGATTCCTACCTAGGTTGAGAGGCAGCAGCAGTGATACACTAGAGGTACAACTTGAGAGGCATCAGCAGTGATAACACCGGAGGTACAACTGGAGAGGCAGCAGCAGTGATACACTAGAGGTACAACTTGAGAGGTAGCAGTGACACACTGGAGGTACAACTTGAGAGGTAGCAGTGACACACTGGAGGTACAACTTGAGAGGTAGCAGTGACACACTGGAGGTACAACTTGAGAGGTAGCAGTGACACACTGGAGGTACAACCTGAGAGGTTGAGAGGCAGTAGCAGCAGTGACACACTTGATGTGCTACACCATAATTACTGCCTCTAAGAGAGGTACATACTAAGCTGTAACCACAAGTTACCTGTTTACGGTTACTTGTGTACTGTTATTGCTGCTGTGTCCACTACCGCTGCTGTTGCTACTGTTAATACTGCTGCTGTCGCAGCTTCCGCTAATGCTGCTGCTGTTGCTGCTTCCGCTAATGCTGCTGCTGTTGCTGCTTCCGCTAAGGCTGCTGCTGTTGCTGCTTCCGCTAAGGCTGCTGCTGGTCCCGCTAATGCTGCTGCTGTTGCTGCTTCCGCTAATGCTGCTGCTGTTGCTGCTTCCGCTAAGGCTGCTGCTGTTGCTGGTCCCGCTAATGCTGCTGCTGTTGCTGCTTCCGCTAAGGCTGCTGCTGGTCCCGCTAATGCTGCTGCTGTTGCTGCTTCCGCTAATGCTGCTGCTGTTGCTGCTTCCGCTAAGGCTGCTGCTGTTGCTGGTCCCGCTAATGCTGCTGTTGTCGCAGCTCCCGCTAATGCTGCTGCTGTCGCTGCTCCCGCTAATGCTGCTGCTGTTGCTATTGTTAATGCTGCTGCTATCGCAGCTCCCGCTAATGCTGCTGCTATCGCAGCTCCCGCTAATGCTGCTGCTATCGCAGCTCCCGCTAATGCTGCTGCTGTCGCAGCTCCCGCTAATGCTGCTGCTGTCGCAGCTCACGCTAATGCTGCTGCTGTCGCAGCTCACGCTAATGCTGCTGCTGTCGCAGCTCACGCTAATGCTGCTGCTGCTCCAGCTAATGCTGCTGTTGCTGCTCCCGCTAATGCTGCTGCTGTTGCTGCTCCCGCTAATGCTGCTGCTGTTGCTGCTCCCGCTAATGCTGCTGCTGTTGCTGCTCCCGCTAATGCTGCTGCTGTTGCTGCTCCCGCTAATGCTGCTGCTGTCACAGCTCCCGCTAATGCTGCTGCTGTTGCTGGTCCCGCTAATGCTGCTGCTGTTGCTGTTCCCGCTAATGATGCTGCTGTTGCTGCTCCCGCTAATGCTGCTGCTGTTGCTGTTCCCGCTAATGCTGCTGCTGTCGCAGCTCCCGCTAATGCTGTTGCTGCTCCCGCTAAGATTGCTGCTGTTGCTGCTCCCGCTAATGCTGCTGCTGTTGCTGGTCCCGCTAATGCTGCTTGTTGTTGCTTGCTCCTGCTAATGCTGCTGCTTCGTCTGTTGCTCCGCTAATTGCTGCTGCTAGTGTTGCTCCCGCTAATGCTGCTGCTGTTGCTGCTCCTGCTAATGCTGCTGCTGTTGCTGCTCCCGCTAATGCTGCTGCTGTCGCTGCTCCCGCTAATGCTGCTGCTGTTGCTGCTCCCGCTAATGCTGCTCCTGTTGCTGTTCCCGCTAATGCTGCTGCTGTTGCTGCTCCCGCTAATGCTGCTGCTGTTGCTGCTCCCGCTAATGCTGCTGCTGTTGCTGCTCCCGCTAATGCTGCTGCTACTAATAACGCTACTGATGCTGTTATTATTGTGGATGTCATTGTTGAAAAGATTCTGATTATATTGCTACTGTTGGTACTGCTGCCGCTCCTGTTGTTGTTGCTGCTGCTGCTGTTGGTATTGCTCCTGTTGCTGTTGATATTGCTCCTGTTGCTGCTGATGCAGCTACTGTTGATATTGCTCCTGTTATTGATGCAGCTACTGTATTACTTCTGTTGCTGTTGATGCAGCTATTGTTTATATTGCTACTGTTGCTGTTGATGCCGATACTGTTGCTGTTTCTCCACCTCTTTACCACTTCCCTCCTCTCTTTATCACTGCCCTCCTTCCCTCTTTACCACTTCCCTCCTTCCCACTTCCCTCCTTCCCTCTTTACCACTTCCCTAATTCCCTCTTTAACACTTCCCTAATTCCCTTCTTTACCACTGCCCTCCTTCCCTCTTTACCACTTCCCTCCTTCCCTCTTAACCACTTCCCTCCTTCCCTCTTTACCACTTCCCTCCTTCCCTCTTTACCACTTCCCTCCTTCCCTCTTTACCACTTCCTCCTTCCCTCTTTACCACTTCCCTCCTTCCCTCTTTATCACTGCCCTCCTTCCTCTTTATCCTGCCCTCTCCTACATGCCCTCCTTCCCTCTTTATCACTGCCCTCCTTCCTCTTTACCACTGCCCTCCCTCTTTACCACTTCCTCCTTCCCTCTTTATCACTTCTCCTTCCTCTTTACCACTGCCCTCCTTTCCTCTTTATCACTGCCCTCCTTTCCTCTTTATCACTGCCCTCCTTTCCTCTTTATCACTGCCCTCTTTCCCTCTTTACCACTTCCCTCCTTCCCTCTTTATCACTGCCCTCCTTCCCTCTTTACACTGCCCTCCTTCCCTCTTTACCACTGCCCTCCTTCCCTCTTTACCACTGCCCTCCCCTCTTTACCACTTCCCTCCTTTACTCTTTATCACTTCTCTCCTTCCTCTTTACCACTGCCCTCCTTCCCTCTTTACAACTTCCCTCCTTCCCTCTTTACCACTTCCCTCCTTCCATCTTTATCACTGCCCTCCTTCCCTCTTCATCACTGCCCTCCTTCCCTCTTTATCACTGCCCTCTTTCCCTCTTTACCACTGCCCTCCTTCCATCTTTACCACTGCCCTCCTTCCCTCTTTATCACTGCCCTCCTTCCCTCTTTACCACTGCCCTCCTTACCACTTCCCTCTTTACCACTGCCCTCCTTCCCTCTTTACAACTTCCCTCCTTCCCTCTTTACCACTTCCCTCTTTATCACTTCCCTCCTTCCATCTTTACCACTGCCCTCCTTCCATCTTTATCACTGCCCTCCTTCCCTCTTTATCACTGCCCTCCTTCCCTCTTTACCACTGCCCTCCTTACCACTTCCCTCTTTACCACTTCCCTCCTTACCACTTCCCTCCTTACCACTTCCCTCCTTACCACTTCCCTACTTCCCTCTTTTCCACTGCCCTCCTTCCCTCTTTACCACTGCCCTCCTTCCCTCTTTATCACTTCCCTCCTTACCACTTCCTCCTTCCCTCTTCCCTCCTTACCACTGCCTTCTTCCTCTTTACCACTGCCCTCCTTCCCTCTTTATCACTTCCCTCCTTACCACTTCCCTCCTTCCCTCTTCCCTCCTTACCACTGCCCTTCTTCCCTCTTTACCACTGCCCTCTTTCCCTCTTTATCACTGCCCTCCTTCCCTCTTTATCACTGCCCTCCTTCCCTCTTTACCACTTCCTCCTTCACCTTAACTCTTAAGATCCCTTCTTTCATTTCCTCCTGCTTTTCCTCAACGCAAAAGGGTAAAAGAAAAACCAACAGGAATAAGTAGTAAAAGATTAGTAAAGTATCAGGTTGAGGTATAAGTAAAGTTAGCAGCACCTTCCAATATGCAGGATATATTACAAATAAAGCAGGCTCGAACTTTCAGGGTGATTTACTTGGACATTTTTCAGATTTTAGTGTCGGGTAAGAAAATAAAATGTAGCATTTATCATTTTATATATTAGTACAATAAAACAATATCAAAAATGTTATTACTAGGATACCTATATGGCAGGGCTGCCTCAGCTTTGGTTGCCCTATCCCTAAAGAACTATGGCAACTATGTTGACTTAGGCATAACAATTAACAACTGGGCTTCTACACTGCAAACTGAATTGTTTGCCTTCTTAAACTGCACTAAAATTAACTTACGACACTTTGATCATGAGTGAGTGTCATCAGTGACTCACATAATGACCGACTTACTCACTGAAGAAGCCAGTGTACACTCACTAATCACAGAAGGAATTTCATGTATTATTGTTATGGATTCCATCACATACTGAATTACAACATGATAAAGTTGAAAATTTAGCTTAAAGTATCCTAAAGGAATATCAAGAATATGGCTTGGGTATATCCGTGTCTAGCATTAGGAATAATATTAGAAGTAAATAATGAAACTAAATGTTACAGGACTGCAGTTAGAAGCCTGAGTAGATTTATAACCCACTATAACATGAATGTATATAAGTAGTAACCAGACTTAGGCTTGTTTACAAGTATTTATGGCAGTTTGGCACAAACACACACACACACACACACACACACACACACGATCAAACTAAATGCCAATCCTATGGTCCACTTACCGAGGCATACAAGCTAGACGGTATAACCTAAATGTAAATATCTTATTAATGAAAGTAAGATACCAGACATATAAACAAATACCACAAATTTTCTCGCAAGATATAGAACAAATTTTAGATATAACTCCAGATGTACTTCTGTTAGATTTTTAGGGCCTAGTTCCTAGGCCTTGTGTATAATAAACTAGATGTATTACGGTCGCTGGGCGATGCAAGAAAGGTATTTCCGTATTCCATAACCCCCGTTCCTTCTGCCTCAATGCATGCGATAAGAACAGTACAGCATACGACATAAATTGATAAGATTTGAAAGGAATCAAAAGAGGCAGTTAAAAAAAAAAGTCATACGGAAACTAATATAAAAATTTCTTCAATAAAAAAAAAAATGGCAAATTTGGACACGCAGACCAAATTTTATTTAAATCTTTCAGAGGGACCAGAGAGACCAATATTCGAACACACACATTCAGCTTGAAGCCGCTCAGAAGTTATACCATCAAGTAGTCAGCATGGAAGTGTTGAAGCTAATCAGATCCGACACTCAGAAATTATCGCATGAAAAGCAGCCTTTCAATTTTTCCCCCAAAAATAATTTAAATCTAAACAGGCAAAAATTATCCAAACTTTTCTCTAAATAAGATTGGCCAACTTGTAAGCAAGTTTTTTTTTTTTTTATCAATATTCTTGAGGACACACATTATAGGCAAAGAAGAGATGCATTTTCCAGTTATTGCACAGAATCCAATAATATTTGCGCCTATAAATTAGACACATATGCAACACTTGGGTATCTAGTGTTGCATATGTGTCTAATTTATAACTTGTCGGTTCTCTGAACCATTCATCTACATCCTGTCTGACACAGCAACAGCTTGGGATCTTGATACAAACGAATTCTTCAACACTTGTCCAACCTTTGGACGAAGACCTACTTCGAATAGTGGATGGTACCACTATGACCCCGCCTCCTCCTGCTTCACCTCACCTGATTACAGCATATAAGCCACCTCTACGGCCTTGTGCTGCCCTTCTAACAAGATTGATGGACTGAACACATCGACTCCAGGCCGAGGGACTGATTACCTCAAACTCCCCTCTCCTTACACCTTTCTACTTTGTATTGGACTGATGAAGCCACTGTGTGGAGAAACGTTTCCTTAATAAAGATACCCAAGTGTTGCATATGTGTCTAATTTATAACTTGTCGGTTCTCTGAACCATTCATCTACAATATTTGCGCCTACACAGCCTAAACCCATGACACGTTCCATCCATTTCACACGATGAGTCAACCATTGAAGATTGACGCTGTCCACAATTGTTATATTTTAATCAGAGGAAACCTCTAAGCCCGTAGCGGTCATATAGTGTCTGTGGAAAAGAAGGCATTCAAATTCGGCCCAAGCAAGGAGAAAATAAGTCCGGATCCTTTGATCAAGAGCCCTTCACCAGCGTCAAGACAAAATAATGCAATAAGGTCAAACAATACTATACCATTACGAGATTGTAAATAGCAAAATGGCATCTACACACTCCATTAAATATACAAACTTTCTTGTAAGAAGGATCCAACACTGTTGAAACTTTCAAGTCGGTCAGAGGAGACTCCACCTAGCACAAGGAAACAAAATTTGGGAATGGCCTATGTAACGTTGCGTATAGGACACCCACGCATGCAAATAGTTCCATGAATCTTGTCCAAGATACATTACACAAGCGTTGAAAATTTGAAGTCGATCGAATAAGGCGTTCTTGCGTAATAAACAAAAAATGTTGCTGAAAATGTTTCGAAAAACAGTAAAGTTTTCTCTTCTCGTTTACATTCTAGTTAAAATTATCTACAATCCCTGTAAGAAAAAATACTTATCATTTTTTTTTTAAATCCAGTTTAATAAAATTAAAAAAAAATGGAAATTGACACCAATACAGCATAAGATATTATAATACTTGCAACGTAGATACATCAGTACGTGAGGTATAAAGACGATCACAGGAGACATCCTCTAGTTATCATATCTAAAATAATTTACTTAATAAAATTGGCAAATTGAAATCTATACAGCTCAAGATGAGTGACACGTTGTATTCTGATAAACCCAACAACGGTTCAGGTTTGAAACAGATGAGAAAACCATTCTTCAGTACCTGATCTGATTCCAACGATTCCAAGATTTTTAACAATTTCGCTAAAATTTCAAATTTGAACTTACTGGGTTGTCATCCTTCTTAAAGAATGTATCGTCAATAATATTTTGAAGATAATCATAATAAGTATTCTTTATTGAATAAAAAATAAAATTTACAAGCTGAGACTTATGGAAGCCAACGGCTGCATGACTCTTGTGTTCAGTGAACCAAACAGACAAGTCAGCCTCCAGTTATACCATGAATTCCAACAATTTTACTATTTTACTACAATAACAAATCTGCCCGCACGCAAATGTGCTGTCCTGACCCTAAGATGTACCACTCATTAAATACTGAAGCAGTTCAAAAGAGGTAAACTGAAAAATTATTTAACGAGATTAAACGTGAATAAAAATTTCACATTATTTTACACAGAAAATTTTCAAATCTACACAATTGAATTTCACTCCTCCGCGTCGTCCATTTTTTGACTTTTTTTTTTTGAACGTTCGAAGCTCCGCCATTGTAGGTTTTGGAAGTTATCGGAGTCATTCCAGGATCCTGGGAATGTTATCCGAGTCATTCCAGGATCCTGGGAATGTTATCCGAGTCATTCCAGGATCCTGTGAATATTATCAGAGTCATTCCAGGATTCTGGGAATGTTATCAGTCATTCCAGGATCCTGGGAATGTTATCAGTTATTCCAGGATCCTGGGAATGTTATCCGAGTCATTCCAGGATTCTTGGAATGTTATCCGAGTCATTCCAGGATTCTGGGAATGTTATCCGAGTCATTCCAGGATTCTGGGAATGTTATCCGAGTCATTCCAGGATCCTGGGAATGTTATCCGAGTCATTCCAGGATCCTGGGAATGTTATCCGAGTTATTCAGGATCCTGGGAATGTTATCCGAGTTATTCCCGGATCCTGGGAATGTTATCCGAGTCATTCCAGGATCCTGGGAATGTTATCAGAGTTATTCAGGATCCTGGGAATGTTATCCGAGTTATTCCAGGATCCTGGGAATGTTATCGAGTTATTCAGGATCCTGGGAATGTTATCAAGTTATTCCAGGATCCTGGGAATGTTATCCGAGTCATTCCAGGATCCTGGGAATGTTATCCGAGTTATTCCAGGATCCTGGGAATGTTATCCGAGTTATTCCAGGATCCTGGGAATGTTATCCGAGTTATTCCAGGATCCTGGGAATGTTATCCGAGTTATTCCAGGATCCTGGGAATGTTATCCGAGTTATTCCAGGATCCTGGGAATGTTATCCGAGTCATTCCAGGATCCTGGGAATGTTATCCGAGTTATTCCAGGATCCTGGGAATGTTATCCGAGTTATTCCAGGATCCTGGGAATGTTATCCGAGTCATTCCAGGATCCTGGGAATGTTATCCGAGTCATTCCAGGATCCTGGGAATGGGCTCAACACCTTCGTTCAAAGAGCACTTGAACATGCAAAATACTCCAAGAGAATTTGGTCCTCATAACCGTCCACAAATGTTGGAAATCTGAAAGCGATTGGGTGAGGAGTTCTTGAATTTTGCGCGAAATAAATAAATAAATAAATAAAGGATTCCGGCAACCTCTTGAGGGTGCCCCTCGGGGATACTTAAATAACTGCTTCAGTGACTAAATTTAATATTATTAATACACTAACAACTTTCAATGAACAATGAAACATTCCTTTAAGTAATAAAGCCTATAAAGACCAGAAATTTCAAATAAAATAAAAAACAAGGACCACATTACTTTAGAAATTGTAATACTGACCCAAAAACTGCGAAATATCAAAGGAAACATCTATAGGAAATTTTAACAACACCCATTATAAAGAATCTTTTACAATGATAATTTTATCTTAAAAGAGAAATATTAACGGCGGTGGATGTGCAAAACATGAAATACAAACTCTGAATTTGTGGTAATGAGCAAAGGTAGCGACACCTGTGGATAACTCATTTACAATAAGAAAGGTGTGATCCCTGTATAATGAAACAACCATACAGAACAGACAGCAGACGTGGAGTTGTATATATGAGGTGATTAGTCCTTCAGCCTCGAGGGACTGATTACCTCAAACTTACTTCTCCAGGCTGAAGGACTGATCACGTCACATCTACATCACTACCACCATCAACTGCCTTGGGAAAACGGGTGGCTACAGTCAAGAACCTTGAGAAAACAGGCAGCTTCAACGAACCTTGGGAAAACAGACAGCTACAACCAACCTTGGGAAAACAAGCAGCTACAACCAACCTTGGGAAAACAAGCAGCTACAACCAACCTATGGAAAACAGGCAGCTACAACCAACCTTGGGAAAACAGGCAGCTACAACCAACCTTGGGAAAACAGGCAGCTACAACCAACCTTGGGAAAACAGGCAGCTACAACCAACCTTGGGAAAACAGGCAGCTACAAACCAACCTTGGGAAAACAGGCAGCTACAACCAACCTTGGGAAAACAGGCAGCTACAACCAACCTTGGGAAAACAGGCAGCTACAACCAACCTTGGGAAAACAGGCAGCTACAACCAACCTTGGGAAAACAGGCAGCTACAACCAACCTTGGGAAAACAGGCAGACACCAACCTGGGAAACAGGCAGACACCAACTGGAAAACAGGCTACAACCACCTGGGAAACAGGCGCTACAACCACCTTGGGAAAACAGCAGCTACAACCAACCTTGGGAAAACAGGCAGCTACAACCAACCTTGGGAAAACAGGCAGCCCCTGGGAAAACAGGCAGCTACAACCACTTGGGAAAACAGGCAGCACAACCAACCTTGGGAAACAGGCGCTACAACACTGGGAAAACAGGCGCTACAACCAACCTTGGGAAAACAGGCAGCTACAACCAACCTTGGGAAAACAGGCAGCTACAACCAACCTTGGGAAAACAGGCAGCTACAACCAACCTTGGGAAAACAGGCAGCTACAACCAACCTTGGGAAAACAGGCAGCTACAACCAACCTTGGGAAAACAGGCAGCTACAACCAACCTTGGGAAAACAGGCAGCTACAACCAACCTTGGGAAAACAGGCAGCTACAACCAACCTGGGAAAACAGGCAGCTAACCAACCTTGGGAAAACAGGCAGCTACAACCAACTGGAAACAGCGCTACAACCTGGGAAAACAGGCAGCTACAACCAACCTTGGGAAAACAGGCCAGCTACAACTCAACACTTGGGAAAACAGGCAGCTAAACATGGGGCTACAACCAACCTTGGGAAAACAGGCAGCTACAACCAACCTTGGGAAAACAGGCAGCTACAACCAACCTTGGACAGGAGTACAACACCAGGAACAGGCCTACAACCAACCTTGGGAAAACAGGCAGCTACAACCAACCTTGGGAAAACGAGGCACAGCTACAACCAACCTTGGGAAAACAGGCAACTACAACCAACCTTGGGAAAACAGGCAGCTACAACCAGCCTTGGGAAAACAGGCAGCTACAACCAACCTTGGGAAAACAGGCAGCTACAACAACCTTGGGAAAACAGGCAGCTACAACCTGACACCTTGGGAAAACAGGCAGCTACAACCAACCTTGGGAAAACAGGCATCTACAACCAACCTTGGGAAAACAGGCAGCTACAACCAACCTTGGGAAAACAGGAAGCTACAACCAACCTTGGGAAAACAGGCAGCTACAACCAACCTTTGAGGCATCAATGAAGGATTTTAAACGGATGGTGTTGACTGCCCGCCCCTCCTTCCTCATGCTTGATTCTTTTCTTCTTTCATTCCCTCGTACGCTCCGGCCTTCCTTCCCTACCCTAAAAGCTTCCCCTCATCCCTTCCTCCCCCTCTTTTCTATTCCTTCTATTACACCCTCCGTCCTTCCTTCCTTGACTCCCTCACTTGCTGGAGGAGCATTACCTCCCTCACCTTGCACCAGCCTCCACACCTTGCACCAGCCTCCCCACCTTGCACCAGCCTCCCACCTTGCACCAGCCTCCACACCTTGCACCAGCCTCCACACCTTGCACCAGCCTCCACACCTTGCACCAGCCTCCACACCTTGCACCAGCCTCCACACCTTGCACCAGCCTCCAAGGTCCTCGCTTCACTGTAACGTTACCGTGAGTCTTCACGCTTCTTCACGTGTGTAAAACCCACTTAGATACGCTGCACGTGGCTGCACTTCACGAAGGTCATTGAGACTCCTGCATAATGACTCGACTCTTCTTCCTCTCACCAGTAAGGAAGTAACGTCATGATGAGCTCATGCATTTCTCTATACAACACACACACACACACACACACACACACACACACACACAACAAACATGAGCCCATATGGCAAAAGCAAAGCTAATGATGGGAACCTTCAAACCACAAAGAAATAGACTGGGAAAATTGGGACTCACACAGGGACCTGAAACGTGGAGGACTATTATGATGGAGGTGATGGAAAACTGTGTGTCAACATGTCAAGGACACAACAAGAGAGGGGTTGAGCCACCATGACCGGATGTAGCGTTTACATTAAGTGTATATGACATATGCTAAACATAATATAAAAAAGCCTTTGGATGCTAGCCACCATATGGTAATGAATTTCGAACAGAGACGAATAAGAGGATGAGAGGGAACACCTAGCTGGAAGTGCTAGTAGATGGTTCAACCAAAGATGCAAAAGCATGGGAAAGACTGTAGAAATCGAAGGCCATTAGAAAGCAGAGAAGTGAGCAGAAGAGACGAACGAATGTTCAAAAGTGAGACGAGAAGCTGAGCGACAATTTGAGAATGACACAACAAAAAACAATTCCGAAACAAAGTTGCTTCACAGTCACAACAGAAGAAAGATGGTAGTAAAAGACCAGGTAATAACACTGAAGGAAGGAGAACTCACGAGAAATGAAAAAAAGTGGGAGAGCTGAACAAATGATTTAAAGTGTTCTCAGTGGACACTGGGGTAACACCAGGGAGTCAGAGGAAGGGCACACTAGAGGCTGCTAAATACCATACACACAATACAGAAAGTGAAAAAACTTTTGACTAAGCATGGAGCAGAACATTGCCTGAACTACTAATTTAACTCTACAAGTCGCTGGATATGGGACACCTGGGGGACCTGGAAAACAGTCAAGATGAGAAGATCAGAAGAGTGGTGGAGCACTTGGAAGGAAGCGGATTCATGGAAAAAAGTAACCATAGGTTTACAAACAGCAAATCTGTCTCTCATACCTGCTGAGTTCTATGACGAAGTAACAGAAGTGAGACAGGAGAGGGATGGGTAGACTGTATCTTCTTGGAATGCAAGAAGATATTTGATTCTGTACCTCATAAAAGACTGGGAGCAGACAGTGGATTAAAGAGTACGTTATGGGAAGGAGACAGCGATTGTCCAAGAAAAATTATCAGAATGGGAAACTACCAAGTGAGGTTAAACAAGGATCGGAATTTGAATCATTATTTTCTCTGGTGCATGTAAATGACATGCCAGAAGACAGTCAAATGTATCCACATTTGCAGACGATGTAAGATTACAGAGAATATAATCCCAGGAGAACATGGAAAAGCTACAAATGAATCTGGACAAACGCGGTGATGGTCAGAGAGGAAGATACTTTAATTCAACCCTAGCAAATACAATATTATGAAAATTATGGAGGGAGCGAGAAGGGAAAATGAGCATAGACTCAGGGGACAAGCTGTAAACCTCACTAAGGAGAAAGACCTTGGAGCGAGCACCATGCCTGTAACTGTGATGATTCTCTGCTTGCCTCAAGAAATACAACCACATGAAACTCCTCAAATGGCCAACGACTGTAATGAAATATTTAAACGTCTTTATTCTGCACAAGAAGTTCTCTTTATTTTCCACCAAAACTAATCTTCATTCCCCACCAGTAGTATTAGTATTATTCACCAGTAGTAGTAGTAGTATTCTCCACCAGTAGTAGTATTCTCCACCAGTAGTAGTAGTATTTTCACCAGTAGTATGTAGTATTCCACCAGTAGTAGTAGTATTCTCCACCAGTAGTAGTAGTAGTATTCTCCACCAGTAGTAGTAGTAGTATTCTCCACCAGTAGTAGTAGTATTCTCCACCAGTAGTATTAGTATTATTCACCAGTAGTAGTAGTATTCTCCACCAGTAGTAGTAGTAGTATTCTCCACCAGTAGTAGTAGTAGTATTCTCCACCAGTAGTAGTAGTATTATTCACCAGTAGTAGTAGTAGTATTCTCCACCAGTAGTAGTAGTAGTATTCTCCACCAGTAGTAGTAGTAGTATTCTCCACCAGTAGTATTCTCCACCAGTAGTAGTAGTATTCTCCACCAGTATTAGTAGTATTCTCCACCAGTAGTAGTAGTATTCTCCACCAGTAGTAGTAGTAGTATTCTCCACCAGTAGTAGTAGTATTCTCCACCAGTAGTAGTAGTATTCTCCACCAGTAGTAGTAGTATTCTCCACCAGTAGTAGTAGTATTCTCCACCAGTAGTAGTAGTATTCTCCACCAGTAGTAGTAGTATTCTCCACCAGTAGTAGTATTCTTCACCAGTAGTAGTATTATCCACCAGTAGTAATATTCTCCACCAGTAATAGTAGTATTCTCCACCAATAGTAGTAGTATTCTCCACCAGTAGTAGTAGTATCTCCACCAGTAGTAGTAATATTCTCCACCAGTAGTAGTAGTATTCTCCACCAGAGTAGTATCTCACCAGAGTAGTATTCTCCACCAGTAGTAGTAGTATTCTCCACCAGTAGTAGTATTCTCCACCAGTAGTAGTATTCTCCACCAGTAGTATTCTCCACCAGTAGTAGTAGTATTCCCCACCAGTAGTATTAGTATTATTCACCAGTAGTAGTATTCACCAGTATTAGTAGTATTCTCCACCAGTAGTAGTATTCCCCACCAGTAGTAGTAGTAGTATTCCACACCAGTAGTAGTAGTAGTAGTATTCCCCACCAGTAGTAGTAGTAGTATTCCCCACCAGTAGTAGTATTCTCCACCAGTAGTAGTAGTAGTAGTATTCTCCACCAGTAGTAGTAGTAGTATTCTCCACCAGTAGTAGTAGTAGTAGTATTCCCCACCAGTAGTAGTATTCTCCACCAGTAGTAGTAGTATTCTCCACCAGTAGTAGTAGTAGTATTCCCACCAGTAGTAGTATTCTCCACCAGTAGTAGTAGTAGTATTCCCCACCAGTAGTAGTAGTATTCTCCACCAGTAGTAGTAGTAGTATTCCCACCAGTAGTAGTAGTATTCTCCACCAGTAGTAGTAGTAGTATTCTCCACCAGTAGTAGTAGTAGTATTCTCCACCAGTAGTAGTAGTATTCTCCACCAGTAGTAGTAGTAGTATTCTCAACCATTATTATTATTCACCTTCAATAGTAGTAGTAGTATTCTCCACCAGTATTATTATTCACCTTCAGTAGTAGTAGTATTCTCCACCAGTAGTACAGGAATGAACAAATTACCCTGCTACTCTCGTCACTGCTACAACAGCTGTTGTTCTGTAAGGCTGTTCCTGCAAGCGTGCTCCATGAGTGAATGTGGTTTTGCCAAATTCTTCTCTTCAATTCATGATTACTGCTGAAATTCATGATGGGTGTTACATCTAGGAAGCGTGGAATTATTGTAGCTCTTAGAAAACATGCTGATTTAAGTATCGGTAAGATCGCCGAAAAATTTGGGCCAAGAAACGTCAACTGTTGGTCGGATTCTGAAGAGAGCTGACGATACTGCTGACTGTGGAGCGCTGCATCGAGGAAGATGTGTAAGAAAATGCAAGACAACACCTTACGATGACAAGGTTATCGTAAGAAATAGTGTGAGGGATCCCAAGAAAACCAGCAAAGATCTGCAGACAGATTTGGCTTCAACTGGCGTAAATGCTGATTCTTCAACTGTTCAACCACGCCTCCCTGAAGTTGGCAGAACTGGCAGAAGGCCGGTAAAGAAACAATTACTGACTGCTGCTATGAAGAAAAAACGGCTGTGGTGGGCACTTTATCATAAGAAATAGACGACAGATTAATATAGAAAAGTTATATTTTAAGATGAGGCGCATTTTGAAGTACATGAGTACAGATCAGTGGTGGTGAGACGGAGCAGAGGCGAACCTCTTAAGAACGGACACATTCAACAAGCGCCAAAACATCCACCTAAGTAGATGTTTCGGGGTAGTTTTACTGCTAAAGGCCTAGACGGCTTGTTATTGATGAGGGAACGATGAACAGTGACAAATACAAGGCAATCCTGGCAACTCTTTTGCTTCCCACTGTGGATAAAAACTTTCCTGATGGAGAAGGCATTTTCCAGCAGGATCTTGCTCCATGCCACACTTCCAGAAAAATGTTGACATTCTTCGAAGAGAGTTGGGCTAAGCGTTCTAAATTGGATTGAAAACTCTCCTGACCTCAACCCAATTGAGAATCTATGGGCAATAACCAAACGCAGGATCGCAAAACGGAACTGTTTAACTGTGGAGACGCTAATTGCTGCTGTTTTTAGGACCTGGTAACACGATGAAGAACTTGCCAAAATGTGTTCAACAATGGTCGATTCTATGCCAAAGCTTGTAGTAATGCTTATATCATTGCCGTGTATTTTTCAAATAAACATTTATTTTCCAAATAAATGTCATATTTCAACACTGTCCTAATTAATATGCACACTACTGTAGTAGTGCACACTACTGTAGTACGAGTAGTATTAATCTCCACCAGTAGTAGTAGTATTCTCCACCAGTAGTATTCTCCACCAGTAGTATTCTCCACCAGTAGTAGTAGTATTCTCCACCAGTAGTATTATTCTCCACCAGTAGTAGTAGTATTCTCCCCTAGTAGTAGTAGTAGTCTCCACTAGTAGTAGTCTCCACTAGTAGTATTCTCCAGCATACTTGTAATGGGAACACCAAGTTATACACAATGCATGAGCACTTTAAGACTCATGCAGGGCCTGAATGGGATGGAATTAGGTTTCATCTAAGATAAAGTCAACTTTAGTTCCTTAGATCAAGAGCCTTTCACCAGCTTCCAACACTGGCACCAAAGTATCTGCTTGAAAGGGTGGCCAAATATTGATATAGTATAGTATACTATACCTTGTATACCAGACTAGTATGGGAGGCTTCACTGGAGTTTCTCTGTCCAGTCACCCATCCCGTTACTGACCAGGTTCAGTAGTGATTAACGTAACAGAACGAGGGAGGTAGGGAGGGAGGGAGATCAGCCAATACTAACAGTCAAGTGAGCTCACATACCGTAGACCTCATGTTCAACACTAGTGTGTGAACCACTGTGCACCAGTTCACGTACTTTACTGCTATCCCTCCTCCTCCTCCTTCCCATACTCTACATCCCCTCCAGCTGCCCCACAAACCCTCTATAACATATAACAACTCGACATTGTTATAATATATTTATGTAGATAAACATAATTCATCCAAATTCCTCTTCCTTTCCCTTCCCTCTTCTTCCCCCTCTGCATCCCATGCATGTTTCTTGCCCTCCCTCTGGGATAACATCTACTTATTACCTCAAAGGCCGTCTCCCACCAAGGCAGAGCTCACTCAAACACAGTCATATCTTCATAAATTTAATTTGTGTTGTGCATGTGATAGTTTATCCTGAGAGATGGTAATTCCCAAGTGATAGTAACTGCAGTTCTGCTGACAGGAAACCTTTGAAGCTGCCCTAGCTGATGAACCTTTGATGGAATACTGGACGATATCCTCATTGATATACTGAAGTCTCCAGGCTCAGGTTGATACAACTGAAGTCTCCAGGCTCAGGTTAACACTACTGAAGTCTCCAGGCTCAGGTTGACACTACTGAAGTCAACCCCTAGATCAGGCAGACACTATTGAAATCTCCCAAGCTCAGGCTGACACCACTGAAGTCTCCCCAGCTCTGACTGACACCAATGATGTCTCCCCAGCTCTGACTGACACCACTGAAGTCTCCCCAGCTCTGTCTGACACCAATGAAGTCTCCCCCAGCTCTGTCTGACACCAATGAAGTCTCCCCAGCTCTGACTGACACCAATGAAGTCTCCCCAGCTCTGACTGACACCAATGAAGTCTCCCCAGCTCTGACACCAATGAAGTCTCCCCAGCTCTGACACCAATGAAGTCTCCCCAGCTCTGACACCAATGAAGTCTCCCCAGCTCTGACACCTATGAAGTCTCCCCAGCTCTGACACCAATGAAGTCTCCCCAGCTCTGACACCATGAAGTCTCCCCAGCTCTGACACCAATGAAGTCTCCCCAGCTCTGACACCTATGAAGTCTCCCCAGCTCTGACACCAATGAAGTCTCCCCAGCTCTGACACCAATGAAGTCTCCCCAGCTCTGACACCAATGAAGTCTCCCAGCTCTGACACCAATGAAGTCTCCCAGCTCTGACACCACTGAAGTCTCCCCAGCTCTGACACCACTGAAGTCTCCCCAGCTCTGACACCAATGAAGTCTCCCCAGCTCTGACACCAATGAAGTCTCCCCAGCTCTGACACCACTGAAGTCTCCCCAGCTCTGACACCACTGAAGTCTCCCCAGCTCTGACACCACTGAAGTCTCCCCAGCTCTGACACCACTGAAGTCTCCCCAGCTCTGACACCACTGAAGTCTCCCCAGCTCTGACACCACTGAAGTCTCCCCAGCTCTGACACCACTGAAGTCTCCCCAGCTCTGACACCACTGAAGTCTCCCCAGCTCTGACACCACTGAAGTCTCCCAGCTCTGACACCACTGAAGTCTCCCCAGCTCTGACACCACTGAAGTCTCCCCAGCTCTGACACCACTGAAGTCTCCCCAGCTCTGACACCACTGAAGTCTCCCCAGCTCTGACACCACTGAAGTCTCTCAGCTTTGACTGACACTTTTCAACACCTTGTATGAACACCATCCTGTGACAATGAAACATAGCAAGCTTTTGTTCCACTGTATAATTATAACACAAAATATTAGTTATGTTCCCACAGTATAACTATCATACAGAATAGTCGTAGCACACTGCTTAAATGAGGTTAAAATATTTGTTGCTGGCATAGAGTAGAGGTGAGGGAAGATGGGAGGTGGTAGAGGTGAGGGGAGATGGGAGGTGGTAGAGGTGAGGGAAGATGGGAGGTGGTAGAGGTGAGGAAGATGGGAGGTGGTAGAGTGAGGAGGAGTGGTGAGGTGAGGAAGATGGGAGGTGGTGGAGTGATGGAAGATGGGAGGTGGTGGAGGTGATGGAAGATGGAGAGGTGGTGGAGGTGAGGAAGATGGGAGGTGGTGGAGGTGAGGAAGATGGGAGGTGGTAGAGGTGAGGGAAGATGGGAGGTGGTAGAGGTGAGGGAAGATGGGAGGTGGTAGAGGTGAGGGAAGATGGGAGGTTGTAGAGGTGAGGGAAGATGGGAGGTTGTAGAGGTGAGGGAAGATGGGAGGTGGTAGAGGTGAGGGAAGATGGGAGGTGGTGGAGGTGATGGAAGATGGGAGGTGGTGGAGGTGAGGGAAGATGGGAGGTGGTAGAGGTGAGGGAAGATGGGAGGTGGTAGAGGTGAGGGAAGATGGGAGGTGGTGGAGGTGATGGAAGATGGGAGGTGGTGGAGGTGAGGGAAGATGGGAGGTGGTGGAGGTGATGGAAGATGGGAGGTGGTAGAGGTGAGGGAAGATGGGAGGTGGTAGAGGTGAGGAAGATGGGAGGTGGTAGAGGTGAGGAAGATGGGAGGTGGTGGAGGTGAGGGAAGATGGGAGGTGGTAGAGGTGAGGAAGATGGGAGGTGGTAGAGGTGAGGGAAGATGGGAGGTGGTAGAGGTGAGGGAAGATGGGAGGTGGTGGATGTGAGGAAGATGGGAGGTGGTAGAGGTGAGGGGAGGTGGTAGATTTGAGGGAAGATGGGAGGTGGTGGAGGTGAGGAAGATGGGAGGTGGTGGAGGTGAGGGAAGATGGGAGGTGGTGGAGGTGAGGGAAGATGGGAGGTGGTGGAGGTGAGGGAAGATGGGAGGTGGTAGAGTTGAGGGAAGATGGGAGGTGGTAGAGGTGAGGGAAGATGGGAGGTGGTGGAGGTGAGGGAAGATGGGGAGGTGGTGGAGGTGAGGGAAGATGGGAGGTGGTGGAGGTGAGGGAAGATGGGAGGTGAGGGAAGATGGGAGGTGGTGGAGGTGAGGGAAGATGGGAGGTGGTGGAGGTGAGGGAAGATGGGAGGTGGTAGAGGTGAGGGAAGATGGGAGGTGGTAGAGGTGAGGGAAGATGGGAGGTGGTAGAGGTGAGGGAAGATGGGAGGTGGTAGAGGTGAGGGAAGATGGGAGGTGGTAGAGGTGAGGGAAGATGGGAGGTGGTAGAGGTGAGGGAAGATGGGAGGTGGTGGAGGTGAGGGAAGATGGGAGGTGGTGGAGGTGAGGGAAGATGGGAGGTGGTGGAGGTGAGATAGAAAGTAATGATGAAGGGAGACGGGGGAAAGGAGAAAGGAGAGGGGGGAGAAAGGAAATATGAAAGCGAGAGAAAGATTTGAGAAGACTGGAAGGAGTGAAAGGAAAACGGAGAAAGGAACTAGAAGTGTAGGAGAGAGGAAGCAGGAATGTTGGAGAGGGAAACTAGGTACGGAGGAGGAAGCAACCTACAGACGTTTACTTTCCAGTTAGAGAAAGCCATAGTCTTGTGAATGATTTTGCCGAGTCAGTAAGCAGTGTGTGTATGTGTGTGTGTGTATGTGTGTGTGTGTGTGTGTATGTGTGTGTGTGTATGTGTGTGTGTGTATGTGTGTGTGTGTGTGTGTATGTGTGTGTATGTGTGTGTGTGTACTCACCTAATTGTACTCACCTAATTGTGGTTGCAGGGGTCGAGACTCAGCTCCTGGCCCCGCCTCTTCGCTGTCTGCTACTGGGTCTCTGCTCTCCCTGCTCCATGAGCTTTATCATACCTTGTCTTAAAACTATGTATGGTTCCTGCCTCCACTATATCTTTCTCTAGTCCATTCCACTTCCTGACTACTCTGTGGCTGAAGAAATGTTTCCTGACATCCCTTTGACTCATCTGAGTCTTCAGCTTCCAGTTGTGTCCCCTTGTTTCTGTGTTCCCTCTCTGAAACAACCTGTCACTATCTACCTTGTCAATTCCCCGCAGTATTTTGTATGTCGTTATCATGTCTCCTCTGACCCTTCTTTCCTCCAGTGTTGTTAGTCTATTTCCCTCAACCTTTCTTCATAAGACAGACCCTGAGTTGTGGAACTAACCTTGTCGCAAACCTTTGCACTTTCTCTAGTTTCCTTACGTGCTTGACCAGGTGTGGGTTCCAGACTGGTGCTGCATATTCTAGTATGGGCCTGACGTACACGGTGTGTGTGTGTGAAGTATACATGGCTGTGTGTATGTGTGTGTGTGAAGTATACATGGCTGTGTGTATGTGTGTGTGTGTGTGTGTGTGTGTGTGTATGTGTGTGTGTGTGTGTGTGTGTGTGTGTGTGTATGTGTGTGTGTGTGTGTGTGTGTGTGTTGTGTGTGTGTGTGTGTGTGTGTGTGTGTGTGTGTGTGTATGTGTGTGT